>JAQFZW010000823.1:0-40873 GCA_034687055.1 Heteromurus nitidus | reverse complement strand
ACATTAGAAAGAAATTCAAAGATTTCAAGGAAAGGTTAAATCATTGTTTCATTATGAAACGACATTAAACTAAATAGTTTTTGGGTGACACCCTATTTTGAGGAAGGTGGATGCATACGTGTAACTTTTGAAAATCGTAGTAATTTATTAATCTAATACCATAAGGAATCTAATATAATACATATATTTGTTTAAAATTCCAGGTTGTAAGTCGTCACCAGGAAATTGTCTTGTCTTGCCAGCATCGTCACGAAATCGAAGAATTCTCATCAATACTCTCTGGACAACATCGGAATTGTAGACTTTCTTGCCATTCTGAGCTGTGATCTCAAACAAGCAGATGTAATTTGTAATTAATTTCTTTTATCTTATATGGAAATAGAGGGTGGGTGAGATTGTTGCTTTGATGTGTAATTGTGGAATGCATTTTTTTGGTATTTTAGAATTTTAAAGGCCGTATGGTGAACATCGATGACAGGTTCCATTAGTCTCCTTCGGGCGAAAGTCTTCGTATCCCGGAATACACCAATTAAAGATGGATGGCGATTCTCGCACGGTGCCAGCGAAACCGGTACCCCTGCCGCGCAAATCGAATAGAAATTTTGACACTCATGAAACGAAGTCGCAAGGCTCCAAAGGTTCATCTGACTCGTCATCAGATATCAACTCAAATATCGATAGTCTATTGAAACCGAAGGCTAACCTCGGAAAATTATCTGCGTCAACATTTGATTCTGGAAACTCAAGACCCGTCCCACTACCAAGGAAATCCGCTAAGAACAACGGAACATCGTCAACATGTGGAAATTTGCCCGATCTAACAAATTTTTCTTCTGCCCCTCAATCAATTACGGGTAGCGTAATATCAGAAGACTTCGAGGATGACAATGATGATGATATTGACTACGACAGCATCCCCTCACGCCCAAATCTGATATCCAACGATTCTGAGAGCAAGCGTGGAACGATAAACCTATTTAAACGTGAAATGGGAGATCCATTTGAAGACTTTGAAAGGTCCATCAAAGAAACAGAGCCACTCACCACAATTACCTTTCGTTCCCCATTGGATGATTTGGACGAGGCGACCAGATCGCGAATGTCCATTTCATCCCTGTCCTCGTCAACAACGACAACTTCCAAGTCATCTTCAGACAATTGTGATCTTTACATGGAGGCGCCTCCAGCGAGACCCTTGCCACCTGAGCTAACAATAGCTGGAAGATGGAGAAGTAGCGGTGGAAGTAGCAGCAACCACGGTCCCTACTCCTTCAACACAGTTCCTTCAAAGCCAAAACGATGTCCCAACATTGTACTTCCAAGACTGTCCTCTCTGGAAGAGGATGGAGGTTCGGGATCACCCAAAAAGTCGCCTGCGAAACTGAGATCATATCAACCAAATCCTGTCTTGTCCTCCAATGCTATAGACAACGAAATGTGCTATGAACCGATTTCATCATACTGTTCGTTGGGGAATTCGGCAGGAGGCTCCAAGTTCAACACAATCAGTTCTAGTACAAAAACAATCCATAATAATACCAACAACTTTAGCAGCATCAGTACTTCAGAAGAATGCAAATTGCCAATCAACCGAAATTTCAGTAAAAGCAAAAGAGTCACCGTTCCTAATATAGAAAAATTGCCTTTCACACCTCAATCCAATTTCTCGAATCACACGAGTTTGAATGTGACGGAAGACGAGCCGGAAAGGAAATTTGATCCTACAGCGTATGACATTAGTGATGTACACAAGTTCGTCAAAGAGTCTGACTCTGCCTCTAGCAAACTTTCCCATTCAGTGTTGGACAATGTTAAGAGGAGATCTTCGGCGAAAACATTGTCAGGATCGCAGGAGTTTCAATCTGACGGCGACAGCGACAGACCTACTTCCTCCGTAATTATTCGAAGACATTCTTCTAGTCGAAGCACGAGCACAAGCACAAGTAGTGTAGGCAGCAACAGAACAACTGGCGGAAGTAAGCGAGACAGTCATAAGAAGAAGGTTCACGAATATGACGCGGTTGCGATTGAAGACGGAACTGTCGTATTTCTTAGTCAATCTAATTCCGATTCATCATCGACGACGATCAACAACAACTCATTGTCAAGTCTGACTTCCAGGAATTCAGTAGTGCAAGAATTCGACCCACTATTAAGATGCAAAAGCCATAACATTGCCACGGGCTTCCCAGTGTCCACTACCCCACTTGATCTGAATGACACACAACAGCATAGATATGAATACATAGATACTGATGGAGAGGACGCCCCTGATACAATTTCCTGTGATGGCTCGCTGACGCACAATGAGGGGAGTCCTGTTCGTATTATGGAACCCTTGTACTTGGATAATCCTGCATATACCCCCTGCACACCACCCCCACGTAACTCACGGAAAATAAAGTCTATCAGTGAGGAGTACGAGTACGAGCCTGTTGCTCCTCCCAACGAAGGGATCAGTCCGAAGTTGTCCCCACGACCACGGATGGGAACTAGAGTTCTTCGAAAGACGGAGGAGTTTCCAGATCCAAATCAAGCATTGCCTCCTCTTCCCCCTGTCCCTGGCATGTCAGTCTCAATTGTCGAAGAGCCCGAGGAGAAGTCACAGGATTCACTAACTGATCCTGCCACATTAGGCATTGTGGCACCTGCGCCAATGGCTCCACCAACGACAAGTGGGAATCAAACCTTTTTCCGCAAGTTCAGTAGTAAAATGAGGCTAAAAGCTATAAAAGAGGAGAAAGATGCGGATAAAAAGTTGGAGAATAATTTAGAAGAAGGATATCCATCAGTGACAACTCCATGTAATAAATGTTTGGAGCCACATCCCGAAAGCACGAAATGCAAATTCGCTCCCGTTTATCGTCAAAACATAGTCTACTCCTCGCATCTACACAAGACATCTGGACTGAGTAAGAAGGAGTTTTCGAAAAAGTGGGCGGTGCTTGCCAAAGGAAACTTGACATTTTACAATGATAAATCTGATGTAATATCGGAAATTCCGCTGGACAAGTTTTGTGTCGTCTCAAAAAAGAATGAACATCGAGTAAGTCAGAGTCAGACGGATTTGAAATGCTTCGAGTTGTGCATTGCTGGAGGGAAGCTAGCCACGTATGTGTTTGCGTCAGGAACGGAAGGGGAGAGGTGTTCGTGGATGCAAAAACTTATCGAAGTGTTTACTTCCGCTTTCCCTGTTTCTGTTCTCTCGAACTTTGACAAAGCGGGATGGTGCTTTATTAAGGTATATGTCACATGAATACACTTCACATATTCAGTTTGCAGTTACGTAAATTTGTGTCATCAATATTTCCCGATTTCCAATACAGGAAACTGTGACGAGCGATTGGAGACCTTGTTGGCTGATTCTGAAGGACCGTTCGCTCTATTACTGCTATTGGAAGGGGGATGAGTCATTTGAAATGGATCTTCGTAAAGCAAGATCAGTGGGTAAGAGAATGACAAGTATAAGTTAATTTATCTCACATCATTTACTAAGTATCCAATCAATATGTGTACTTAAACCTAATTTGTTCTTTAATTCCTTCCAGTTCTAAGTCAAAAAGAAAGCGAATATAAATGCCCATACTTGGACAACGCGGACGTTTTGACTGTAGATTTTATCTGCAAATTGCTATACATACAAACTGAGAGTCCGAAGGTAACCAGCAGCTGGGAGAAACTTATCAAGTTAACCTCGTCAACTAATGGATCTGAATTTCACCAAATGCAACTTACATTAGACAATGTTCCCGTGATAGTCGACAAATGTATCGATTTCCTTTATGCACATGGTAAGGCAGTTTATCATTAAGGATTATAACTTGCATACAAGTTACTATTGGAATGAGTGAATAACCAGTGAAATCTATTATTTTGCTTTTTAGGTACTCTTTCGGAAGGAATTTACAGACAAAGCGGATCGAACACAAGAATCACCCAACTTCTTCAAGAATTCAGGCAGGACGCGTGGTCAGTACAGATTTCCCACAAGGAGTACTCCGCTCATGATGTGGCAGGGACGCTTAAGAGATTTTTTCGAACGTTGCCAGAACCTCTAGTCACCATTAGACTGTATGACGATTGGATAAAGACTTCAAGTGAGCTTGGAAAAAAACTTTCATTGTCGGAGATTGACATTTTCATTTTGAGGAAACTGCATTGGTTTTTTGTATTTGTTACAGGTATTAAGAATGTGGAAATTAGGAAGGAGGGATATCTGAAATTACTTGATGACCTATCACAACGATCAGAGATAAATTATAACATTATGAAGAAGCTTATGTGTCATCTTTATGCTGTTCATGAGTTGCATGAGAAGAACTTGATGCCTTTAATTAACTTGGCACCAATCTGGGGACCAACTCTTCTGAACGTGGATGTAAGACTAAAGTTTTTCATCGATATTTGACAAAGTTCATAATTAGATATGGAATAATGCTAATATGCATATATGTCATGTCACCCATTTTTGTAAAATAGAGTTCTAAACTGGCTCAGTCCTATGAGATAGCGTGTGCGGAATGTGATGTTGTGAAGGATCTTATTGAGAATTACTATAAGCTGTTTCGAGTCGACTCCCAGGAGATTGCGAGGGAGAAAAAGATGCAAGACGCTCTGGAAAATTTTCACTTGGGCTCCATCAAACGAAAGTGTTCAGGGGATATGAAAATTTGGATTTACGTCTGGGAAAAGGATGAAACGTCGCCAATTAATATAACGGTATGTTACCCGTTCAATATCTTAAACAAAAAGTGTATGCCCGTTGGAAGTAAAAAATTCTCTATATTTTTTTAACAATTTTTTATAGTTGACACCGAACAGCACAGTGCACGCAATTGTGGATCAGATTTGCTCCATGAACAAGATAAAAAACATAGATCATCTCACACTTCACGAAGTAATCTGCAACGAGTCACTAGAACGGCCTTTGCATCCATCGGAAAAGGTTATTGAGACAGTCCTCAGATGGAGCATTTGGGACAGCGAGGAGAGAAAGTCGAATTATCTCATTCTGAAAAAGAATACCCTCTACCCATCACTTGTTCACTATGTAAGTCCACCAACATTTTCTTCTGCACTTGTTTCTCTTTTCTCTCCCACTCCAGGATAGCCACCCTCGAGTAATTATATCATCACAATTGCTTTCAAAACAAAGAAAAAATAACAACAACATGAAATACCCCTTTTCCCACATGCGTAAGCAATCATCCTCACGTTGGTCGGCGTGTTTTCACATTATTTTCTTTTTCGTGAAATTAAAAAAAAGAAGTATGCTTCCAGAGTAAAAGCCTTAAATGGCTGGGACGTAAAAGCGGAGTGCTCATGATGTGCTCGGCTGTCGATGATGACGAAGCACGCAACAGCTTTTTCTGGTACATGATTTAGGCGGATCATCCATCAGTCACTAATTTTACACACATGACATCTGAAGGGAGAGGTGACCACTTTTAGTGAGAATGAATGCAAAAAGTTTAATTAAAAAATGCTATCACGTCTATGATCGAGAGTGTATTGTTGTTGTATATATTTTCACAACAAGGGAAATATGGAGTTGGAAGAAAAGATAGCACTTATTGTGTCTTATCTCTTTTCTCTCTCTAATCTTGCCTTCTTTTTTTTCTCCTCCTTTTCTAAATGACCAGGCAAAGGAGCCGAAATCCATATCAGGAGAGCTAAAGTATGCTGATAGCAAATCCAAATCCTTCCGCAAGTTTACATTCCAGTTCAATCAAGCCATACTTAAATATTTTAAGGATGCAAAGGTAAGTACGCCACTTTTAATTAAAACTATTTTCTTGCATTACTCCCATTGTCTATCGTCCTCTCAACAGTCATATTTTTCGAGTTGCCAAGTACAGGGTACGTCCTTTAATTAAAAAAGTGCGGATAATATCGTCTCCTCCTTGAACACATTTTACTCTTCTCCCACCACTCAAAAAGTTTGTAATTGTTCCCGTTGAAATGTATAATTTTGATTGTGTCCACGTCCCCGACAAAAACCTACCATTTGTTATGCTTTTTACCACACTGCGACACTACTCCGCAAGGATAAACCCCAGCAGTCGCGTATGTGCATAAAGTAGAGAATTTATTTTAAAGTTGCCTGCTTATTCTCATGATATGTGCATCCCCTTGATTTTGAGCTGTTCATTTGTTGAGATTGAAGCTGCTGTTGCGGTCGTGGTACGCTTGAATTAATTAAGAGTTAATAATTAAAGACGTAGTGGAGGAGACCTCCACCAAAGAAATGTGTAACTTGTGTATCCACTCTCCTTCTCCCTCTCTTTCTCTCTCTCTCTCTCTCCACTTTAAGACCAAGATAGTGCGAGAAAATTTCCCTATTTTAGAACACTTGGTCTTTTCCTTCCAAATTAAGATGAACTTTTTTCGAGCACGCAGCCAGGCAGTGCATCGTGCTTGCAAGAGTGGTGTCGCTTTCATACAATCATTTGTGTTGGTCATCATGAGACACCGCTAAAGCGATATAATAAATGTACATGGCAAAAGAGAAAGTAAGTAAGACACTTTCCCTTAGTCGCCTTTTCATGCAACCTGAGCACAGTTCACTTGTGTAAAAGAACTAGTTTTCTCCTTCCCCAAGATGATACATTCCGTACATGTAGGTATGTACATATTATGCAGATATTCTGTCTTAAGTAAAACCTTAAGGAAAAGAAAGGACTCTTTTTGACTACATGACTAAATGCGAAGCTCTCACATAAAGAGTGTATAACAATAGCACAAGTATACTAATACGGAAACTCACTGAAATAAAGGAAATAATAGTCATTGGTGTTACCTTCCGCATGTTATGATAGTATAGTGGCTTGTATTGCTAACGAATTAGTTCTCTAAGAAATGAGTTAACTTTACTCATTTAGACATTTCATTCAAGCTCCGAGGAGGACGGAGCGAAAGGAGGGAGTGAATAGATGTGAAAGGATGCAAACAAAGAGTTTTTCCCGTGAGCATGAAAGTAGTTTAAAATTGTCTCCAACATGGCGACTCAAATAAAACTTGATGAGCTAATTATTCATGTATGTGGCCTCCAAGGGTGTTCTCAAGTTGGTCCTCTTCCTTCCAAAAAAGGATATATGAAAAAAAGAATTCTTCCCTGGAAAGAATCAACACTCGGAGGAGCACACAGCGATGAGCAACAATTAAGGGGAAAACCTAGGGTTTTGCATTTATTAAATGTCATCATCCCGTAACCCAGCATGAAGTCATTTTCACCCTTTGTTGATGACAACACAACGCAAAAACTGTTTTCCTTTGAAACCATATTAATTTAGCCAAATTACACTCATTTATCCCCCACAAAATGCGGTATTTTTTTCGATTTGCCCTGTACAAGTAACCACTGACATTTTTACGACGAGAAAATAAGAGCGGAGTTGGTGATGTCTTAATATCCTTATTGAGCTCACTCCGATTTGGTGTACTCGTGTATATGTGACAACGAGTATTTTTTATGAGATACATTGTTAAATTATGTTTTAATTTTCTCCCTGAATTATGCATGGGAGTAGCTCATAGCAAAATAATATTAAATATGTGCTTCTATTCTCTGTTTATTTTTTTTCGTTTGCAGCTAACTTCAGAGGTAGGATCGTATAAAATCGAGGATATTGTATGGTACATGGGATCGGAGCCGAAGAGAAATGCCCCAACCAGGTATGCTCATCATTTTTCTTTAATTCTAATCCCACATCATTATTCAGTCTTAAAGGCGACTAAATAGACAGGGAGCAATTTATTTATGAATAAATCGCATATCATCGTTTAATGCGAAATTCTTAAAAAGCCACGAAACTCATTTTTTTCACATGATGAGTTACCCAGAAAGCCGAGAAAAATTGAGAGAGAAATAGGTTTAAGCTAAAGAGGAAAATAATCGGGAAAATTGCTCGTATTTTTTCCTGACTCGTGCTTAATTTTTACCTCTTTCTCTCTCACCTCCTTTTGCACTCTCAGAAGAATGATGTACATAGTTTATGACTCCTTTTTACGAAGTAAAAGCGGAAAACACTGAAATGTGATAAACGCAGTCATTGAATATTGATCAGGAATCATCATTCCCTTTCATCGTAATATTTGAAAGGAGCTCTTGAAAGAAAAATAATTGTGAATGTTGGATTGAGGTGTGAATATTTAATTAGCGTGGTTTTTAACTTGAGAGCATATGATAATTCGATACTTTTGAAAATACAGACAAACTCTTTCGATCAGACTACAAAATTCATCGTTTTTTCTTATGTTTTCCATGGATATGTATATGTTCAGGAGAGTGTAAGTTTTCTATTTTTCCTTCTCTGGTGAAGAGCAGGACAGGATGTGTGAGACAACAAATATTATGGGAAAAGGGTTGTTTTTTTTCTGACCAGTTGAATTGAAAATGCGAGCATTTTTCGAGGAGATTGAATATATGAGCCATTACTGGCCAATGTTGCATTAACATTTCACATGAGCCAAGTTGTAAAGAAAATCTACGTGGACGGCTAAAACATTCCGCTCCTTATTATTAATGGATGGTCATTAACGACAACATTTTTCGTTCGGAAAGTCATGGTGTTTTTGCTTTCTCTCTGTTTCATGTCACCACTGTCATGAAAAACGCTTTTTATACTTTGATCGATATTCCATGAAAAAAAGCAAGTGCTCCCAGGTAATATGCATATAATCTTTTGCTTGTTTCAACACGAAATCATAAAAAGCCACAAGAGGTAGTAGAGTCATAATGGTAATATCACTAAATCCAAGTGTCCGCCCCTTTGTGAGGATTTTGCGAGTCGACCATTTTAATTAGTAATTAAGGGATACACGCGTGATGATCTTTATGCCTTGCGCCCGCTCTCTCGCTCTCTCTCAATTTTCTCTCGTGCGTTTTTATACCGAGGAAATGTCAATCATTTTGATATCAAGTTACGCCTTCTTAAGCTCATCTTTCAATGTACACCTTTTTTCTTTCAATTTCAGGTGGACGTTCACGATTGTGAAGCGCAACTATCCATTCAAAAGGTATGCATTTTTATATGCTCTTACATGCTTCCTTTGATTACTCACAAAAAGAGTGAAAAGTAATTATACTGGTGAATACGTTAGTAATATCCCCGACGCTGTTGATGCTAAAGCGAGTAAACATGCACACTTGCTGGCGCTGGCAGTAACTTGATGCATATTATGTGTTGCTTCTGTATTTTGTAAATGTCATCAGATTCCACTAATCAGAGTACTTTATAATGCTTATCAGTCCCTGTTAAGCTCTTATATCTACAATCCACACTTATGTTCCCAATGAATATCGATGAGAGTCATCACAAACCAGAAAGAGTTAAATTTACAAAGCTCTATGATTGTTTTCCTCCGTCGGCAAAATCTGTTTCTCAAGTAGCCCCAGAGAGTGAGCTTCAAGCTAGACACAAACAGATTTATGATTCAACGTGCATGTACCCAATACACACACGAGAACAACTATTTTTTACTAATTAATTGCGCCGACGATTTTTATGAGTTTTCTTTGCTGACAGCCACATATCTCCACAATAACAATTCCATCATCTACTGCAAGGGAGACAAATTGAAAAAACTCTAGCGAGAGATAATAGTTGACATTATCAGATGTATCAAAATGAAAACTTCGTAATCGCCGTCTCTTGTCTCCTTCCAAAGTTGCTTATGAAACTGCTAACGATACGATACCAGAACAAACGTGGTAATATGTTTATGCGTATCTACCACACCATTACAACAATTTTTATTGTCTTCTTCATTGCATACCAGCTATTCTGCGGCTGTTCTCTTTTTTTTACTTCGGAGTTTTAATGACCGTGTAATATTGATAAAACGATTCATTCAGTCATTTACTTTGCTACGAAACTAGATGTCATATCAACAAGAGATATATATATATATTTTAGCTAATAAGATAATTTTTTTTCTTGCAGGAGTAAGGAAGAACCATTTTTCGGAAATGTAATTGTGTGCGCGTCGGAGGACGAACTACATAAATGGATTGGGTCTATGGTTATTGGCGAGCATCCAGAAGGACTGAGTCCCATAATTGTCTGAAAAGGGCTGAAAAAATATGAGAACAACAAGATGAAGGAAAGGTCGTTTTTGAAGTGTGTAGCACTTTCGTAACCACACTTATATTCCGCACCGTATTTTCTACAAATTGACACACATCCAACTTGGAGAACACACATACCAAAATATTTAATGTAACAAGCAAGTTCAAAATCATTACTTCACCAAAGGGGGAAAATATCTTTATATATTCATATTTCACATAATGGTAAATGATTTCTAACTCTTCGCACACAGATTGTCATGTACCTTTTTCCAATTTAAATCCATCCAAGCGCTTCCTCGCTTTCACTAGAACCGAAATCGCATATTTAACTGTATACCATAGTCTATCTGTCTGTTGACTAAATGTGAGCTTAAGCTTGCTGCATATCATTAGCACTATACAATGCAACTATATACAAACAAAAACTTCATTCATTGAGCTTTCTCTCTCTCTCTCTCAGTATTTACTATTTTATTTGAGCGACGGTTACAAATATTCAATAACTTTCTTATGAAACAACCTTGTCTTTATATATAAACCAAGTGGATTTCTATTTAAAGCAAATTCCGTCAATCCAATTGACGGTGAGATTTTCTCTCTAGATTTATGATCTAATGTACATTGCACTTTTCTACATTATTCATTACATTCTGTCCAGGCTAAACACTCAACCTTGTTCGTTGACAAAGGTCAGACGGCTATTCAGTTTCATTTGACAACGGTGCGCTTACATTCCAATAATTGTTGCGTCTGCAAATGTACATTTTCTATAAATTGTGCATACTACTACTGTTAGTATACTACGTAATGAGGAGTGGAATCAATTTTCCAGCATTTTATCTCCACATTATGGATCTGTACATCTAATTTAACGACATAAACTCGGTTTTACACGCCCGCTCATTTTCAATTTACCATTTCGCTTGTGCCACTTTGCCATAAGACGAGTACGAGTATGCACTCTATAAATACATATGCTTCATGTATACAAATCTCTGGTTCTTGACAGATTGAGTAAATCAAATATTCTTCCTGGAACTAAAAGCACTGTAGGAAATAAGATGATGCGAACTTTTTTACACACAATTTCAGACCAATTTATGAAATGCTGTGAGCCAGTATGCACTACTGTGTTCGCTAAGACGAGACTCCTTTGAACGGAGGATAGAGAGGCTATTATGGAGAAAATTTAATAATAGGGTTGTCGTTACAGAATGAAAAAAAAATCTAGCAAAAATGTTGCGTGTGTATGTGTACGTGTAAACAACAAACATATATAACAGTTGACGGCATAAAAAGGACAAGGAGTAAAATCGTTTAAAGTCATAAATTGTCATTCGCATTTTCACAACATGATTTATAAGTAAGGGAGTAACATCACCGTCATCATCATTTGAAGAAGAAAAAACACTACATGCACAGTTAAAAGGACATATGAGAAATTCCTTGAAAAAAAATTATTTGTTTATTGTAACTTCAGGGGAAAAACCTGTAAGAAGATACGCTAAGTGGCTTGACTTTTTAGGATGAATTTTTAAACTGTTCCTCTACTGAGCTATTAAATGGGCATTTGTTTTTGTAGACGTTCATTTACTGGATTTATCAGCACTCCAAAACATAACACACTTCTGTCCCTTTTCTCGTCGCATGTTCTCAAACAATTGTACAAGCTTACTTGTGTGAAGAATATAAAGGACGACCCAAAAGTTGGGGGACATTTTTTGGATTTTCAAAATAAGACAAGCTAGGCAAATTTAAATTCAAGATTTCAATGAAACAATTTATTTCGAGCAGAAACTAAACTGACACAATGCAAATTAAGAAGGTGTTTTGTTTGTAAGACTACTACGATTCGGGTTGGGTTTAGCCGGCTTTAATTAAACAACTAATTTAATCTAAATATATTTTACTTTGACTGCCAAAGTTTGCGGCATCTGAAATTAATACTGGGAACATTTTCGGTTTAATTTGTAAGTATATACTGATATGTGCTATATAAATGCTTTATGTATATACAAATGGAAAGAGTTAGACTTGTATACGTCAACTTCCGATATGGTCCCTCATTTTATGGTTCATCCTTTAGAAGTGTGTTGTGGGTTTTTACTTTGTTGTTATTGATGCACATTTAATGGACGTTACATGCAGTGCGCTGGATTTTTTTTCTGGGACGTAGTAACTGTTAATTCGAAAAGAGTCGCCTTTCGCCCCGCGTGAAGCATATCATCATTATCATTCTTCACTCTCTCTTAACGACAATTGACAGAGTAGTTTTGGTTTTTGACGAAAAAGCAGAGCATGCATTACAAAACATTAACTTCACATGTCCATTGGACTTTTTTTAGATTACACAGACTGCACTTTCTCAAAAATGATATTCAATGATTCCAAAATTTAATGTTGAAATGAAATATTATGAGCAGTTGGCACGACATCACATGTCTGCCGCTTGAGGAATTACCTTTGTCTATTTCTTAAAAAAATATTTCGACGAGAGGCATTCCATTTTTATGGGAGCTTATAACAATCCGTCGTATACCTTCCCAGTCGTCGTGTTTCGACATTGAGAATGTCTGACATTTAAACAAAACTTTAGTCATACGTGTGCAATGTGTGGTACATAAAATGTTTTAAGCGAAAATTCACATGTTACATATATACGCTTTTATTGATGAGAGACATACGACACGACCTATCAGCATAGCAAAGACGTTTTATTACATGATCACTCTCTCAAACTTATTCCGTTAGGATGGATTTCTATGATTAGGATGAATGTTGTCGTAAACATTTTGTATCGCATGTGTCATCAGCTTTAAAATGTACTATCATCAAATGTAAGCAACAAAGAAACTGGAGAATTTTGCAACCTTACCGTTGATAACTTTGAGATTTCAGTCAGGTGACTTACGTGGCCTAAATTTAGTTCTCAACTTTCATTACTTCTGATATATACTATATAACTGTGAAGAAAAACATTCGTCCTCAATTTTGTAGCAATTACAGCATGCGGGAACACTATAATGTTAATCGTATCCAAAACGTAATTTAAGTAATCGAGCGATTTCGGGGAAATGTCTAAAAAAAGCTGTAGCATGTTTTTAACTGTTGATACGCTCAGTTATCTTGTTTCTAATTTTATAACTGATTTGATGGGACGGAATCAAGTTGAAAAAGGCTTTTACTAGCCTCAACGTTGCAAGTTGCTTGTATAAGTTTGCAAAGACATTTCAAAACTTAAATGTGTTAAACTTGATATGAAGCCTTACAATGGAGTTTTGATAGAACTACGTGAACTACCGTCTGGAATGGTGCCGTGCAAAAAGTTTCTAGGTCATTGTGAACGCTGTTGTGAATACTATACATGGTCATGCCATTCAAGTTGTACACATATTTTATGTATATCTTGTGAAATCTATATTCGAAATTGATGTCACACACACACTGTTTGCCTGTGGTATTACGTGCGACTTTAGTGCAATCAAACTTTTCAAATGATACGTACATGTAAGTATTTATGATTAATTGTTCTCTTGTATCAAGCAATCGTTAAAAAAATTATCTGAAACGGGATAGGATACTCTATAGTAGTTTTAACGAGAGAGGAAGGAGTGTAATTCCAATTTTAAGCGTGCCTTTTCAGCAAAAAAAAACTACAAGATTATTTTATATGCAAAGTTGTATTTGAGGGAATATTCAGCTCCGCGCGTATTTTACAGTTTCAACGAGCAATTACCTTATAAGTTTTATCAAAGAAAGCAAGAAAGGGGTTATATTTCAAAAAAATATTAAAGTAATTAATATACATGTTACATATATTATGCTACTTTCATGTGGTATAGTTGAGTCACTGCGTTATGCAATATAAACATATATCATGCAGAATTTATTGTATTGTAAAAATTTTATAAATAAGCCAATTAAAATAGTTTTTAATCCAAGCCTTTCAACGATTTTTAACTGACGACGACGATATATATTTACTTCTTGTAAACGTACGCTACATCCATTATTTTAGCTCTTAAAACTTGTTACGTTGATAAACTTTTAAAGTAACAACGAAAATATATAATCTAAATAGATGTTGGCCTTAATTGTGAAAAAACTGCTTTGACGACACCGCACGATATTATGTTAAAGGTGCATTCGTGTTTTAACAACATTTTATTATTATCTAAATATGATCGACACTTAAAAGTGAAAAAGTGATGAATCTAATGTATAATTTGACGCATCTTGTTGTACATTCCGACTGACAAGTCGGATTTATTTAATGTGTAGAAAACATTGATATGATATACATTTTTCAAGTGCGATGGCCATGAATTTCCTATGTGCTCAATAAAAAAATTCACTGAATAATGTTCGTACAAGTCAATAGTTGATTCTTTGGTACAAATTTTTCAAAAGAGGCTTTTCATTGTTCATGATCTGGGAGTACGGTCATCATCCCTTATTTAAAACGCGAGTGCACTGCGCGCACGGCCCATTCATAAAATTACACTCATTTAACGCATATGAATTACATATTAAAACATACGCGCTTAGTTCGCGTAACTAAACTGGTTGATGTTTGAATATGCAACACCACCTTCAGCCCATCCATGTGGTGCTACTCTTTATCTGACCTCGAACTCTAACACTTTCCCCGTCATTTAGAATTAGCCATTACCTTTCTCACAACATATCACAATTTTCCACACTTGTCACGTTGCCCCGTGTTGAGTGTGCTGGAGAGAGAAAAGACCTGGTAATTGACGTGGATGTATGCATTTCCCTTCCTATTATGTCTCACAATAATAATACCCAATAATGCTCAGTCACAACCGTAAACTGGAGAAAATTTGTTTGAATCTTGAATCCTTAAATTCTCTCTACATCTCATCAACAACTGTAACAGCTGCGATCATCCACGGCTTTGTGTGAGAGTAACAATATGAACTAAAAAAATCCCTTCGGCAGGATTGTATCAATCTTTGTATATCACAATAGTGGAATCATGAGTGAAGTCCCGTTATGGGAATTGAGTAAAAATATACACTATTTTATTGTTTGCCATTACATGATAAACACTTTAGTGCCGTTTCTTTAAGTATCAACATTTCCAACTATATATATGCTCAGAGAGGGTGTGCTTTTCTCTTCCTCCAAAAAGTATTTCTGTATATGAACTCAACAAATACATTGAATCAATATCAGACCAGTATTTCATTTCAGTCCCTTTTGACCTGCATTACAGTGGGTAATCCTGTGAGGATTTCCATGATTCACTACACTTTTTTTTCTCTCTCTCTCGTTGGCTTTCATCTCTGATTTTTTTTCTGCGAGCATCGCTCGAAAAAAGATTTACGACGGGTTGGGATGGATGCAGAGAGTAATCAGTTTGTGCTCGGATATATATTTTTTCAAAGCAGATTTACGACGGGATGGAATTCGATTGTGGTTCAAAGTTGGAATTTAAAAGGCTTAAAGCCTTTAAATTTCGCACTTTATGAATTCGCTACGAGTTTGAGTGAAAGTGATGTAATAAAGGGTGTACGAAATTGTACAAGGTAATGTCAAATCGTGTACAATAACAAATCCTCCCGTGGTACTAATAGAGCGTGTAGAACAGTCGCCTGGGAGTGAATAAAAATGTGAATTTTTATGAATGAATGAATGCATGTAACATGTGCATTGTAAGTGTATAGTACCTAGACTGTAGCAACCCCAAGGACAAACAGAGGCTTACAGAGAAGTTTGCACTTTGGAATTTTGGATAAGGAATATGAGGATACATACCTTCACAATATATGGAAAATATTACAGAAAAACATACATTGTTGCACATTACCCTTAACTTTTCATATTGACAAGAGAGAGAGCAAGGAAAAAGGACACAACCAACGTAATCCACTTTTACAGAGTGAAACTTGAGGTCACACAATAGCTGGTGGTCGTGAATACGAGGGACGGCAGGAGAGCGAACGAGCCGACGAGGCATAGATCAGATCAAAAGCTCGCATTGTGGAGAATGGTAAGAGCAGAGAATTCGACCACTACTACGCGTGTAAGTACAAGTGTATATATCATAAGATAAAATTTGTCAGAGTTGGATCCACCTGTCCACTCATGAAATATCTATGAGAGCCAGGAACAGCTTTTCACTCGTGAAGTGATCCAGGGGAGGAAAACAAATGCTGAAAAATAAATGAGTGGTTTAACTTCGTGAGAGTAAAATGATTCCTTTGTGATATATTAGTCGTCTTGACCTGGTCACTGGATATCTGAGGGCATTTTTTGTCAACTGAAAAAACAACCAGCTACAAAAAAAAAGTTGCGCAGTCAGTCAAATAAACACAGTTTGATGTAAAACTTGAGTTATATATGATATAAATATAAGTACTAACGGAGGAATGAAGTAGCATTAAGTAGCAGGAGCACACTGGAAAGTTTTTTAGTTGACAGTTAGTCAATATAATACACAGGCGCAGGCATCAATCATTTTATCCATTTCTTTTTTTGCTCCATTTTGCATTCTGCGTTGTACACTGTGTCATCTACATAATTTCACGAAATCTTGTTCTTCCATTATTGGTAATTCATGATGTCCAATCGGACTTGTCACCAGTTTAGTGACCGTGACTTGAATACGATCACTGTCAACGTAATTTCCGCTTAAAACTGAACAGTTGGTTAAAATAGTGCGTCAATACATTATTTTGAGATATATAACCATCTGCGTATACTATTTTGAATGAATTTTCTTTGTAACTTGATAAAAAACGGAACTATTTTTTAGTTTGTTTTTGTTCGTCCAACCATAAATGACACATTTCAAAGGTGCATTCCCAAAACCTTCTCAATCCTAGTCACAAGGAGCAAAGTTGAAAATAATGAACTTTCTCGTCCCCTTCACGCATACATACGTCAGCTATCCGCAACTCCCTATGATCCCTTCAGTAACAAAAGACAAAAAAAAGGTTTTTAACTAAAAAAAATCAGAGTTGTGGAAGTCTCATCGTTTTTATAATGGTAAATACCTTGGGGTCAAATGTCATTCATTGGATGACATGCTCCGTCAAACTTTACGCTCTGTTTTATGTGGTAACTTCTTTGTTTATCACGCCTTCCTGACTCGCAACATGTCAAACAGTTTAGCCATGAGCATCACATGGGCCCTTTACAATTTCGAGAGATTTGTCATTCCCATTCCGGGAGAGAGTGAGAGAGAGAGAGAGAGGAAAGGACTTTTCTGAACAAAAGTGGCAGGAATCTCTTTTTTAGAGCGCTACCACTTGTATAATAAAAGCAAATAACGTAAACACTGTACGTGTACATTACACTCTACAACTTTTTATATATTTCCCCATGAATACAAAAGGCATCAAATGGGGTGAAGCATTCATATTCATCCCTTCTTTTTATATAACTACTTGTTTTGACATTGCAAACAAAAGTAGTGGGGACATGGAAGAGAGAGAGCATATTTCCCGTTTTCCTTTTTTGTCCAATTAAATATTTACAAATACAATCTTCAATCTTTTTTACTCTCCTATCAAAATACACAATTGTTCGCCTAATACTGTCAATATGCATTAAAAACCCCTGGCGTATGATATCGAATGTACGCTTTTTCCTATATTACATGCGAGAAACACATCCATAAATTTCCGCGATTTGGTATTAGCCAGGAAAAGTAGAATGACTGTTTGGATGCGAATATATATACCCAGTGGACTTTTTGTGCATGGTAAATTACAACCGTGAAGACTAGTAATTTTGAGCATACAAAAATATTAATCGGAAGCTCTCAAAATATATCCAAACTGTCCATCAACCATCCTTTCTCTGTGGAATCACATATTGCACCGAAAGAGGAAGAAAATGTGAGGAAGAACAATATCAAAAATATGTTTCTCTCGGCCCAACTCCATACTTTTTTTGTGGATGTTTTGCTTTTTATATTCCTTTCTGTTGAGAGTGTGAACTCGACGTATATGTTTTTTCCTCTGCCGAGTCTGGTCTAATTGATTGCGATAGGGAGAAAACGTGTTCTATCACACCAGAATTGAGTGGAAGCGATTTGATTGAAAGTGACAAAATTCATATATATGTATCACAGAGGACAAGGGAAAGTGGGGAAAAACAGGCTCACTCGGACAACGATGATGATGATGATGATGACAGGGTGTACACATGTGGAATGCAATGGGCGGCATGGTCGACGAGGAGAATGAGAAAGTGGACGAAAAACACAAAGACCAAAGGTTTTTTTTTGTTTTCAACCGCTATACAGAAATAGCACATACGAATGCAGCTCTATATACTCGAATGCATATATATATCCAGAGCGTGATGGTATTTTCCCGTTTAAACGGTGCACACGGGGAGTTCATGTAAAAATCATCAGATCATATCCCGTTTGGGAGAATGAAATATACATAGGAACAAGTACTAAGATCATCAGTTGATGGCTTCAGAGAGAAAGGCTAGAATAACCAATCCAAGTGTGTCTGTCTATTAGTGTTGCCTCTCTCTCTCTCTCTTTCTATCTCTCTCTTCGTCTGTTATTATCAAGTCGACTCCAGCGACTGGGACGATGATATGGGTAGCCCATCGCGCATTTATTCCTTGTCCTCTGATAAAAGGGGAAAATTTAGGGAAAAAAAGGACTGGTGGAGAAATCACTCGAGAAAAAAATATGACAACACTACTGACACAGTATTGATGCGCTCCGCTGCTAACCTCTCTGAAACAAGCTTGTACTTTTTGTGTGTTCACCAACAGCATATATGCATTCTCCAAGTCAAGTATAAATTTCTCTACCCAGATACGAGTGCATACACCCATGGATGGAGGAAATCCTAGTGTGGTGTGGCACAAGTCACACAAGACATGCATTACATATCATCATATGTACGTTGTTAACAAAACTCGGAGTGAAGAAGTGTTTTAATATTTGAACATCACTTACGATCAAATAATAATACGGTCGTGTCAGCACAAAGGCATTATTAACAAATTTAACAGCGGCTCGATTTTATGGAAACGTCCTGGCAGACGAGAGAAAAAAATCGCTTTACAATGGAAAATACTGTATGCTGCATATATGGCTCCGTGCGCCACCATCACCACATATTCCCCAGACGGAATTGTCGAGCGGCAACATGTGGAGCGGCTACTATATAAGAACACGTGAGTTTACAAGGATTCGCCAACGGAGAGGAAGAAGGGAAACTATTATAGAATTCGCCACTTCACTCTCTCCATACATACATTTTTCACCCAAATTTGAAACAACACCTGGTGTAATGCATTAAAAAGAGAAAGAAAGAGGAAGTAAGAAGAATGCTGATGAGTGAGCCAACCTCGTACATTTTATGCAGTCATTTTGTTCACCAATGTTCTCCGCTGATGTGATGCCCAAAAAAAGAACTATTGGATCCATGTCTTCATGTTGTGTTCTTTCTTTCTTTCTTTTTTGCCTGGCCAAGCTACTAGACATATGGAGAAAGTCAGGCACGCAATCAGTATAGAAGTCTCCTCTTTGGCCGAAACCAAAATAAAAAAAAAACTTGCTTCGGTTTGTAAATACAGTTTGAAGCGTATATATAAAAAGCTGTTGAAGGTACATAGGGATGTCAAAGATTAATTCTAAATATCCACCCTGTTGAGTGGAGAATCCTGTGAAAAAATGCATGAGAAGGAAAAGGGTTAAGCGTTCTTCTTATTTATTTACACCCCAACAGGGTACCATATCTATCTACAGCACAATACTCGAGTCTTTCTTTTTCCTATTTCACTTTTACCTCTCGATATATATGTTTTTTTGCAACAAGGTATATATACACACATCTTTTCTCTATGTTGTATGTTGATATTTCTTCTTCGGTTTACCTATTAAGTGTATATAACGAGGTGAAATTTTTCCACTCTCTTATATTAGTAGCCTATTTTCATCAGTTATTGAACTGCTTTCCTTTTTTTCACTCCTTTTTGAAAAAATGGTTTCATTTCCCCGTGAAATTGCTACACTTACCGGGTAAACCTCAGGCTTTAAATGTTTTAGAGTGATATTCCATTCATCTGTGTGGGATAACCTTTGGATTTCTTTTTATTTTCTTCCTCAGGTAGAGGTTTTAGCAGCCGCCTTGTAGGAAATGTTGATGTGATGACAGGAGGCATGGATTATCGTGAAGGATTTCGTAGTAGCATATACAACCCGCTTCTTCTTAACATGAATCTATAAATGTATGCATGGATTTTGTTTGGGGAATATGAAAAGTCAACTCTTTGATGTTTTTGTTAAAAAAGACTTTAACCGAGGGAGAAATACATGTCTTATTTTTCTCTTTGCCCAGTTCAAGCTAGTCCTACACTAATAAAAATATGATTTCACGCTTTTTCTTCTGATTACTAAATAATCACGGTGACGATTTCATCAATTATGAGGTTGAATCCTGACAGCCGAAGAATGTTTAAAAGGGTTTCGTACTTCGTGCATTTTTTTCTGGCAGACAAAAAAAATCTTGTATAATTCATCACATTACTATATAATATCGCGAATATGTGTGCATGTCACAATTAAACACTCGAGCAGGACTATTCTTCAAAATGACCACGGCTTTCCGTCTCCAATTCTTGCTTCATTAGGGAGTCATTTTCGTGGAAAAATCTTATTTTTCTCTTTCTTTTATCATTTACCACCATCAGGTTTGTCATTCTGCCTAAATAAAATCGAAACCGTGGCCGGCCGCCTCATGACATGTGTGTTACATGTGAAAAAATATTACAAAACTAGTTTTTATATTTACAGACGGCAGCGATGATGAAAATTGATTCCGTTGACTAACATCAACAAATAAATGGGGATGGGGAAGTAACCCATCGATGGTATTAATAAAACCTGCGTATTGTTTCAAAATGCCCCTTCGAGCTTCTACGTAAAAGGTGCTGATCCATAAGAGCAAAGAAAATCCACCCGCATCCCTTTATAGGGATGGTTTTGCTTACGGGTAACCTAAATTTGCCCCGAAAGTAGAAAAAATTCACTTCTATTTCAATCAGGACTTTTTTTGCCACGAACCCTTTTTCAGTGGTTAACATTATCATACAACAAAGTAATAACGTGAAAGTTAAAGTTATGATGTATAAACTTGCTTTCAATGCAATGCTAAAAACGATAGAGCGTTTCCTCAAAATAAGACACTTTTAAATGTTAAATCATCATTTTTCTGCTTTACTCTTTTCGTGATCCGTCGATTTCTTCATTGGAACCAATATCTGTCAAATAAAAGTGTGATGAGTAATGATATTGTTCATATGAAAGTATCCATGTAAAAATCTGTAGAAGTCAAAACGTAATATTATGCTACAGTTGGGTTTTTGAATGACATGTGAAGGTACATTCTCCAATTCTGTTACTCTTTATTACACTATGCACATCATGATTTATGTGCATTATACGGCATGAAAAAGTGATCCCAACGGACAGTGAGATTTTTTTCTCCAGAATATTACTTTGGAAATGTGAATTAGAATAAATAATTCAGACAAGGTACTTTTAAAATAGTCACAAATATGCAATTTCGGATTGTCCTCTGCGCACATTCTAGAAACATGGATTGTACCGCTATTTACACTCTTATTGGAATTCTTATGAGGGGAAACATAGATTTGAAAGTTCTTGTTCTTATTTTACTGGAATTGTATACTTTATATGAGTTTGGAGGATTGCGATTAAATTCATGAATCATTTTCTGTAATGTTTCTTAAGAAGAAACAATCTTTTCTGCGTGAACTCTCCAGTTTAATAGTATTTCTTGAGCATATGGATGGACTCTTTATGCTGCAAATAAGGCGAACTTACTTAAAAGGGTTGCAAGCGCGGTTATTCATTTGAAGGCATAATTTTTGTTTCGCATTCGCCCTCAGCGGAATACGCTCCCATGAAAAATACAGTCCAAAAAATGGTAATTTCATTTTGAACGAGCAGATTTTCTTCTTCTCCATTTTGATACAACAAAGGGAAGGCGGACATGAGGAAATATCAGGCGAGCTCTTTATTCAAGCGTTCGAAAGCTTGGTATATATTTTCCTCGCTTATTTCATCATATAACATTTCCACCGGTGGATATACCAGTTCCCCGTGAAAGTTCTTTGTTGACTGGATAAGCGATTGCATGAAAAAGTGTGGATAATAGTGAATATGCATATTTCTTCTTACTCTCTCTCTCTGAACATTTACAAATATTGGTGAGTATATTTTTTTCTTCGCCTCTCTCTCTCTCCTCTTCTGCTTTCCCTTCATCACTCTCACAATCCATTCATGAAGGGATTCGTGTGTTGAAAGACGTAAGAACGATGGAATGGAAAATAGGACTGAAGAAAAGGACGGAATGAAATTGGGAAAGAGTAGTGGAGGAGGAGGGAAGGCAGTAAGCTTGTAAAAAGTAGATATAACATATGGACTAGGACCATCCGGCAGACTTTGTTCCTTTTCTCCCAGGTTCTCCATGTATAAATATACTTCTACTCACTCCTTTACTACTCCTTCAACTACTACAATTCTCTCAGTCACTCATTCACTTGCTCACTCACTGAGTCTTCGTTCACTATTGAGCCACGCATTAAAGATTTACAATCCAATCCATCATGGCTTTTCTCACTAAATCATTCCATGCTCACAGTAGAAATACATACGTATATATCGCCTCTTCACTCCGATTCAAAGGCACTGAGCGAGAGAGAGAGAGAGGGAGAGAGAAAGATAGAAACTTGTATCAAAAAGCAAATAGAAGGGAAAAAATTCGAAGAGAGTAAAGTAAGTAAGTGAGCGAGTGATTGAAAATGTGGAAAAGGTTTTTTTTCGCTTGAACCACTTGCTACCGTGTAATGATGCATATACATCAGTTTGAATGAATGAATGAATGATTGTAATGTACAAGTTAGAGATGTTTTATTTTCCTGCTTGAGCAAGTGAATGCGTTCGCGGAAAAGAAATTTATGTTTTTTGGTGCAAAAGCAAAAAAAAATCGAGAGAGAGAGAGGAAGCGTATATAAGCGTGTAAGAGAGCACTAATGTGCTTCGTGCATATAAATGTTGTCATTCTTCCGGAAAAGGTTTGAGTTGAGTGCAGAAAAAAATCCATACGCATATTGCTTTTAGATGACAAATGAATTCTTTCCATTCAGCATCCTACATAATGTTCCGTAATCCAAGGGAAATCAAACTGTATCTTGTTCCTAACGAGACGTTCAATCAAAACGACGTTGACGGTGATAATTTCAGATAACGCTTTCCTGACATGGTACTACACACTCTTGAGGGAGGAAGTAGGATTTTTTTTTGATTTGTGGAACTCTCGACGAATGAACCTAGCTGGAGGCTGCTAAACCTCCTAATTAACTAAGGCAAACGTTTCCAAGAAGGAGTTTTTTTCATCAGCAGTCTACACAATGAAATTGTTTAATTTGCTCGGTAAATGTTAACACTGGGATGTATAAGCAATCAAAAAGCGTAAGAAAACATTACTCCACTCTTCGGTCAACATTCCATCCACTGTCCGCACACGTTATCACAATGGAGAGAGCTGTCGGTGAATTGACAGGGTTGCTGACGTTCGAGGAGAGGGTTACCTCTCGCCGAGTGAAGATTGCTTCAATAGAAGCTTTGTGGTAGTGAGAGAGAGAGCGAGGTTAGGGTTTCACTACTTGTGCCATTACAAGCATTAAATCAATAGCTTGAGGGCTTCTTAAGCAAGGCTCAATGACTTCAATCCAGACCTTGAGCTCTTCATTCACATCACTCAGCAAACCTTTCTTTTTTTGTGGATGAAAGTTTGACATGAGGAATTTTTTTGTTGATTTTTAAGTTTAAAAATATCAAGTTGCAATGTTCTCAGTGAGTTAGGAATTAGGAAAAAATATCACAAAAATTATTCTTAATTTATGGTAACAAACTTCGAAATATAATATTAATCATATCCAAGGTCAGATCATCATTGCACAGTCAAAGGGTGGTTAGCTTAGGTTAGAATGTGTACATTATTCCGATCTAACATTCCAAAGTCACAGCTAAGCTACATTAGTCTGACTTCTTTCATGCAAACGAATATATGTAGCACTTTTAATTTACTTTGTTTTGGGGAAGATACTGAATTTACATTTCTTGGACCCTTGCAACGGACCTGTTTCCCCTTTCTTTACTTTTGTCACAGAGAGTCGCTTTCCAACTTATTTACTTGTCTTTCACTGTCTCTCTCTGCTCCCTCTCTCCCTCCAATTCACTCATCATGTTAGCTTTCTCCAATCAAGATTGCTGTGGTCCACCAATCTGACTTGACGCAACTGTCTTAACGGCTAACAAACGTCAGTCACATTCTCCCGACTGCTGTGTGATATATGTCAGTTTATCGTAATAGTGGATAAAAGCAATGGAAGACAAAGGGAGCTGGATACCTACCTATTCTCAATTCTGAACTCTGCGAGTGAGCTCTCTCTCTCTCTCTCTCTCTCGCTGATGATGGTGGTCTAGTGTGAGCCTTTCCGCCTTACTCTAATGCAATCATGAGCTGGAGGAAGGAAGAAAGGTTGAGAGGAAGTAAATAACAGAAGTCAAGGAAAAGTAGAAAGCATGCCACTTGATAATAATGTCTACAGGATGAATGCGAACGAAGGTATATATACCATCCCACAATAGACCTTTCACGCGAAGAAAAGACAATATTACTTAAAACACAAACATAGCCTCACAGTCTGCAGCCGGAACTACTACTTTTAACAGGAGAGTATCTGCTGGAACTGCGTAATCAAGATTCGCTTGAGTCTCTAGTTGTTGTTTAATACGCTCGAGGAGCGATGTAAAAAATAATGCTTAAAATGAAATTGCGATAAGAAAACTACGAAATCAAGAAAGTAAGTAAGAATAGAAATGTACAACTGTTCTACGAAAATGGAAAAATACAACGATAAAAGAGGTAACCAAACAAATAAAGATAATAACGTTTCGTTCCGTCAAACGATGAGACAATCCCACTCGTTTTCAACTTTATCCCCAAGCTCAATATAAATTGACAGGTTGTCATTGGAAGTCACAGCTAATTTAAGTGGCTCACTCGTCTTTCCCCAAAGAAAGCAAAGTGACTCTCACGAGAAAGAGCACAACGTCGAGAATTGTCTCTGATATCTGTTGAGAATGTTCTTTCGTTAAAAAAAATTCAAATGAAAGCTCTTGTACTTTTTAACCTTTTCCAAATCTCTCAACATCAATTCAATTTTTTTCCTTCGAGCCTCAGCGAAGATATATTGTAGTGTGAGAGGTGACAACCTTAAATCTGAAAAATGCATCACTAATGACTTAGATTATCATTCGGAATCCTTTATATTTTTTAAATTAGAGACCCTATGGAAGAAGATTTTAATATGTACAGAGTCTGGTTCCGCAGTCAACTTTGTTACCTGCAGCGACGTAGGCAAGGACTCTGAAGATATTTTGCATATGTACTTTGGTTATATGCTTCTGTTAGCTTTTTTTCACGCTGTAATTGCTACATCCGTTTAAAAGAGGAGACGCACTTCACTGCTGACTGCAAGACGAGAAAATGAATGAGAGAATGAACTGAACACCCTTGAAATTATTCATAAGCCGACGATGTATGCAAAGCAGTGAAGGAAGGGAGCACAATTGCAAACCGGAGAAAAGTTAACCCTTTCAGATCTTCACAGGAGCACAGCGTTTGGTAAAAGCACGACTTGTTATAAGAGGGAATAAGATTGAAATATTACAATGTACATGACTTTCCATGTATGCAAGTTTGCATGCATCCCGCCTACAAATGAGCATAGTTATATAGTATCAACTTTGAACCTCGAATACGCCTTATATGACTTCACATTATGAACATATAAGTTTCGGCTCTTGTCTTCCAGCTTTGCTCGAATATTGCTCACTGGTTTTAATGAGTTCACCTGAACCTAAATGTAACGTGGAGAAAGGGAGAGAGAGAGAGTGAACAGAGAAAAAAATAACAAAAGCGGCAGGCTATGCATACATTGTTTTTTACGTGAAGTGCTTCATTCACTTTTGACCTGTTCTTAAACACAAGAAGGGAGAAAAAACTATGAAAAGGAGGAGAAGGCAAGTCGAGAAGAAGGAGAAAGACTTCTTAAATATTTACAAAATGTTCCACCGTAATTAAAAGGGAGAAGGATCTCAGGTTCAGTAGCTGAAAAACATTTTCTAGGGTAAATGAATCTTCCGTGCTCAAACAATAGGAAAGAAGGAATAATAAAAGACGCCTTGGTTGACGCATACTTGGGAATTGGGAAAGGAGGAGGAGAAGAAGGAGAAAAATCAAGAAATAGTTGAGAGAAAAGAAAGCTACTGTGTTTTTTTCGCTCTAAAAAACAAAGCCCACCTTCGAGAAGAGAACGAGAGACAGTAATATGAATCTTAGACCCGTGCACAATTTTGGACTTTTGTCTACTAACTATATACGCCTCTCGTGTATTGTCACAGATGGACTGGCAACCGAAGAATGTAAACAAAAACCGAAAAAAATATATATTCACCCTTGCCTGTCTCCCTTTATTCACGTCCTCAAATACACAACATGCTCTTCCAGAAATACTTTTGTTTTCATTTGTGAAGTTGAAGTTAAAAAAGAGAAAGGAAAAAAGCACGAGAAAAGAAATGGGCAATCTGCGACCAGCAGTAAATAAATATTTGTCCGTTGGATTTCCATAATTGAAGGTGACCTGTAATTGAGATATAAATTTTCGACTTGTCATGCCACCCAGAACATTACTCATCTTATGCCAAGCACAAGAAGAAAAAATGCTCCTTGGTGGAGTACACACTGGCTTCAGAGGAGACCCTCGATAATGTTTTTTTCTAGTCACGTTTTCCTATCCCACAAACGAAACATTTGCTTTTCTCCTATTTTCCCCAGTCGAAACTATTTTTCATGGTTTTTGAGAGAGTTTTCTTCCGAGTCTTCCAAGAGTATTACCGTATTTTGGAGAAAAAGAAGAAGTTACCTCAAAAAGAACTATGAACACTCATAATAATGCTGTGTCACGAGGTAGCCCACATCTTCATCGTCATCTAGGGATTTTTTTCGCTTTTTGTATTTTCCAAGTCATACATCACACCGGTCAAATGGAAAAGAATTGTCGGGAAAACTCGTTCAGACAGACAATTCAAAAATGGAGACGATGTCCATTTGTTTCTTTCTGCTTTCGAAGATTATCCCGCACTAACACACACACGGATTCTGAGCCAATGTCTGGATTGGATATTATTGTCTGAAATTTTCCCATTCCAAGAATAGAAGCGAATAGTAAACGAAACCCTGAAGCTAGTCTGATCTGTGGTGGTGGTCGTCGAACATACAATGCCGTGGTTATAATAATGCAAATATACTTTACTTCTGCGCTGGCTAAATAAGTCTGTAAAAACGGGTTCCAACGAAACTGTCTGTTGTAAACGAATAAAATAAAAGCATGCATCGATGTCCAGAAAAACGAATACTTTTTTGAGCTTCATACATCGGTCATCGTGTTGGCTTCCCCTATTTTTCTCCCACTTCTACCACATTACCTTTCGGGGTTTTTTGTATTTTCTTTTTCGGCTTTCTTAATATTCACCTCTGCCTCGAGAATGACATTAAAGTTTCATCACACAATCCTTCTCCCTCCGTTTTACCATCCCAATGATAAAGTAGAGAGAAATGCTTGATGTCTCAACTGGACCCGTACTCCTATTCAGTCAGACTTTTCAAAGCGGAACTATAATTTTTTTCTATTTCTCCTTGTCCCGGTATACGCTTTCAGATTCGTAGAATTTCTCCTGTTAACGCATGATAAACTAGACTTTTCAAAATATATGCATTCTACTTCTAATGATTGCTTCTCCTCGTTTGAGTATCAATGTCCATTGTAGACTGACATGATTACCGGAATTTTTAAAAAAATTCCATTTTGATAACAATCAAAATGTGTATTCAATACAAGCACACCTAAGTACTTGAATCATTCCCGCAACTAGAAAAAAACGATTAAAAGTTATATTATGAATATTCACTAAGATCAAATGTGACGGCTGTTGAGGTTACGAGCAATTTTAAGGCTGAAGTTCATCCAAATAGACTGACAGGAGAGAAGAATAAGTATGGAAAAACGGGATTTCATGTATGCCTGTAGGTTCACAGTGTACCTCTGGAAACAATTTATATTCTACACGAATAATATCTCATATTATTGACATTTAAAATTTATAGTTTGTTCTCGACTCGGAATGCAATTGGAAACATGCTGGTGAGAATTCTTCCTTTTACTTATTACAACCAATGACTTTACACGAGCTGTTGGGCTCGTTCACAGTTCACACACACACACACAAATACATGTACAAATGTACAACTCAACTTTAGAGTTTTTCAAGTCTACATACGAATTATGGTTGTTGGTTAAGAATTTTCTCTTCTCCTTTCTCTCTCTCTCTCTGTGCTCCTCCATGTTTTGTATGCGAGAGTAACATACGATCTACTATTATACACATTGAGAGAGTAACTATTATGAGTACAAGCTAAGCTTCTCTTCGTGTGAAATAGGTAGTTTTTTCGCTTTTCTTCTTGAAAAAAAGGCATCGAGTGAATTTTTCATTGCTCAAGGGGTTCATTAGTTGATTTCTCTACAGGTTTCCCACATTATCCTTATGCAATCCTCAGTTCAAAAAAAGGAAAACTGTCTGAAGATTTCCCTACCAACCAACAAAAAATATATAATACGTATACATATAGTTTTATATAAAGCACGCGCGCTCAGCCTCGTTATTTTTTCCCCTCGTCTCTGAATTTCTCCTGTTCTTTTGTTTTTTTGAGAGAGAAAAAATTCACTTGGTGCGAAGTCAAAGAATTATTTGTGCACCAATCAAGTGTTTAACTTTACCGTGGAGAATGAAAACTACACGCAGAGATAGAAAAGTGGGAGCAAACAAAAAAAACTTGCTTGACATGCAGAACAGCTCTTCGAACCGAGGAAGAAAAAATGAGAGAAAATTGAGAAAAAAAGTGAATGCTAAACAGACCAATTTTGCTTTAAATGGGGTTTTAAGAGGGAACGAACATCTTTCTCTCCACTCTAAGCACTCTTTTTTTTTGTTTCTACCCCTTTGTCATGGCATGTCGTATATTTTCTCCCCAAAAAAACAACTAAAAATACACTTAATGTGTACTTCACCCTGAGTGAATAATAAAGTTGCAAATGGAAAAAATAAGAGAAAAATGTAAAGTTGAAGCTGAGAGTGGTATTGTACACATGACTCATTCAACTTGATTAAATGTGCTAATTACAAGCAACTTTTGCTGTAATTATGTTGTGATCTGAAATTGTTTTAGCATAAAGCAGAGTATTTTTTTCAACTAAATATTTTTATTGCCTCTGCTCATTTCACTTGTATTTATATGTATTCTTTTTTTCGGATTCATCAACATAAGTCCCAAGTTCTACATCAACTGTTCAGCGTAACTTTTTTCAGGGAAATTTTTTTTTCTCTGCTCCCAGATTACGAGGGAAAAGCGGCGGAAAAATCTCCCTTTTTTATGTATATCCGATGATGATTCAGAGAGACGCAGTAGTGACGGCTGTTTAATTATGAATCATGTTAACCTGAATTTAAATTCCCAAAAGTCTGTCATAAAAGGCTGTGAAGGAACTCCCAAAGATTCTAATGGAATCCGGCCGATTTTCAAACTATATTTCCTGTTGGAGTTGGAAAATGCTCTTGATAATAATTTGGAAATAAAGCTTGTCTAGCTCTGCTCTGTTCTCTCTCTCTCTCTCTTCGCTCTTGACTAACAACACTTTTCCGGTTTCCGTTGGCTTTGTAACTAGCACAACTAACAACGAAAGGAAAAATATTTATATATGAAACTTTGTGAATTATTGATGACGGAGTGTTTTTTTCCTAAAAAAATACGAAGTTTCCTTTGTATCATCTCTCTCCTGCCAGCAGGCTTCAGCAGCACAAGTGGTAAACATTGACTATTGTGTATTTGCAAAAGTTCAGCTCATAAACGTATGCACAACGCCAACTATATTTGCACTTGGGATGCATCTACTTATGTAGATTTTCTACGGATCCTGTCAGTTTTTTCCAACAGAAAACCTACCTTTTATTTCCACCATATTGCTCATGTGCGCTTCAAAAAAAATCAGAGGACTTGGATGTTGGATGTGCCCACGTTTTTTTCTCCCTCTTTCCTTTTTCCAGCCTTAAAAAAGATGTACACAATCATTTATCTCCCTTTCCTCCACACCTTAACAAGTATGAATACACATATTATATGCTTCCCTCGCCGGATGAAATTGAATCATATGGAGAAAAAATGGGTTTGAGTGGTGGAGTGAGCAGAAAATGTTGAGAATCTCTGGAAAAAAGGAAGAGCGAGAGAGGGAGAAGGGACACAGTTGAACAGACAAATAAATGGATAGAGACGAACGTGGGACAGGCTTGCCTTTCCTTTTTTTCAATGTGCCAACAGCGTTCGTTGCCACGTGCCGAAGTAGTAGACCATGAAATCCGACCGGATAGCGTGCACTAACATTTTGGTTTCCTACATCCTGCCAGCTCTGCCCACCTAATTTTCATTAGCGTCTCTGCACAAGTTGCACATATACATACACTCGGAGGCAATCATCCTGTGTAATATGCTGGAAGCAATTTAAATCCTTTTTCAAATTGCCATCATACTGATGATGAAAATGATACTTGGATGGATGTCCTAGAGTAAATACTCGCAGTTGCTCATTTTTTCCCCATTCAGATCATTCGCACAATGTCCCATATGAGAATATCGTACAGTTTTTTTTGGCTCATGGCTTCATTTCATGTGAAAGTAGAATCCCCAAGTTTGATATGGGCGATAAAAGATGAAAATATAAAAATGTAGGTTTTGTTACATTTTTATATTATTTCTAAACTCAAATTACCAGTTGGCGTATTTTTACCATATTTTTTACAAACACATTGTATTTAAACGCTTCCGTCTCAACGAGTATAGCACGCTTTTTAAATTATCAAATTAATTTTCCGTTATGAATATTTTTGTCTTATTTTTGTCTAATAAAACGTGGTGGTATGGAAATATGTCATATTATTATGTAACATAAGACACGCACCTTCCTGTGGAAACATGTAAGGATGAGTCAACATCAACCTGAGTTTTGTTGGGTGAATCATCATCGCTTCGAATGTTCTTTTTAGCAGAGACGAGTATTCTATTTGTGTGCTTTCCTTTTCGTCCTTAGAAAACATGAAATAAATTTCATAAAGCCATAAGGTGCGACATCAAGCCTTCATTGCTCATCTTTTCCCCTTTGAATTGTGTTTGTGTGTGGGTAAATATGGGAGAAATGTAGCACGCTTTCCCTTCGGGGTTCGTGTATGGAATTTGCATGCCAGGTAGGTTCGTATTTAGATTCGATTCGATGCAAATACTGATAACCAACTGTTCACCTCTCGATTGCACTGCGATGATAAATAATCGGAAGTGAAGCTCCTCGATACGATGATAGCTTTGTGTGTTGCGGTTAGTTAGTAGAGCCGCGCATATACACACAAATATATGCCCAGCCAGTGGAGAGACTGATGCCTGGAAGGAAACGGGGAAGAGGAAAAGAAGAAAACGGAGGGGGAGAAAGAGCACCAAAGTATCATCAGCTTTATTGCATGAAATGCACGAAAGTCGGGAAAAAAATAAAGCTCTGGAGGAGAGCCACAACACCATTCACCACTGCATTCGTTCTGGAGAGAGCTAGGCTGGAGTTTATATTGGTGTTTTCCAGCTGACATGAATAAGCACATTACGAGCATAATCGATTCATATGTAGACACAGCAAGTAAGCACGTTAAGCAAGCCAGTAAAGTTCATAATGATGATGATGATGAGCAAATGAATTGGAAGGAAGAAGAGGGTTGGTTTGGCTTTTTTTGTGTGTGAGTTTTATTTTTCAAGCTTGTTCACGAAGTGGGTATTATGATAATGAAAGAAGATATACATACATGACTGCATATATCTCTACGAAGACAGGGAAGAGGGACAATAATAATATAAAAAATGTGAAACAGGGAAGAAGAAGGGAACCTCTCATCCACCACACGTTCATATTTCCTCTATCCATACATTTCCACCACCAGTGTGTGATGATGATAAGAATAAACTCACGTGAAGACGAGGGAAAAAGGGAGAAAAGAGATCAAACATGCAAACATGCAGGTGTAAAGAGACAGGTTGGATGGGGTTGCTAATCTGATTGCCACATGCTTGCGGTTGTCTATATCTAATATTTTGAAGAGTCTCTTTCCTCTTTTTTCCCTACCTTTCCTGAAGGGTTATTATGAGAGTTGCACACCAGCACCAGCCTACAAAAAAAACGGATGGGGAAAAGGAGGGTACTCGTATACTACCTCCTTTTTGATATACTCCTCTTATTACTATCTTATTTCACTTGGTGCTCAACTCAAAACCTTTATTATGCTTTTCCACTGCAGTGTATGACCTATCTCTCTCTCTCTTATTGTTGTGGTTTTTTTGGACTGTTACCTCCGTTGAAAAAAATAATAATAAATTCACCTCTATCTCCAGTCTCGAACTTTGCAGACCTGCTTTTGCAGCTTAAACATCATAACCTTCTTTTTTTACCTGGATTTCTTCGGAGTATTTGTCATGCATTATCATGATGGGTAGTAGTTGGCTTTCCCTGATGGCTTCCTTATTATATTCCCGTTTTTTACTTAAAGAGACCGTCAACTTTGAGTGGGCGAAGGTACTTATTTAATTCCTCAATGAAATCAATAGATTTGTCTTCGCTTGCAATTTCGGAATAAAGATAACAGCTTCAGATAAGATTTCCTCTCTCCAGCCTAAAATCTTGAAGTAAATATCGATTATTTATGGTTAAAGGGGAATGATTTTGTTTCCTGTTGGGCTACACCGGTGTTCCGGTCTTATCATTATTTCCCCAAGTATGAGGTGGTCTACTCAACTGGCTCCGAATAAAGATAAGTTGTAATAAATGGTTGAAACTTTATTAGACAACAATGAATACCAGTGTACCAGGAAATTTGTTAATGAATCCTCGTAATTGTATCGGTTTTCTCGTGTGAGCTGTTAAAAGCGGCGCGATACGTTATCACACAAGAAGATTCCTTTAAACTTTGTTGGAAATGAAAGGAGGAATAGACGATTAACAATCTTGTGTACTTCTCCCCATTCCCAATGTCAACTTATTTCGTTCACAATTTTCCAGCTTGTAAAATATTTTGAAAACAAAGCCACTTTTTAAGTAAATGGCAGTGGAAGAAAATGGAAGCAATAATTGACTTTGATCAATTTGTGAGCATGGAAACCTTTTATTTCTTTTGCTAATGCATACAGGAAAGTTCACATATTATGTTTATCCTAGGATTATGTTTTTCCATATATTGCAGAGGAAAAGGAAAAGGCACGGAGCGTAAGAATTTACTGATTGTATACGTCGATGTGACTCTGCGACTCATTCTCATGCGCAATAATGATAGAATGAGAAGAGAGAAAAAACGGTATCACAGGGAACAATGGAATCAAGAGGGATTAACACGGTATTTTTCTCTCTCAAAATATACAAATACGATGTAAGAGGTCCCAGATCCACAATATCTGTTTCTTCCAAGGACAAACAAATGACTCGCTTGTGTTTCTCTCTCTCTCTCTCTCATTCTTCCTCCTTTTCCCTCACTGGCAGTCATAGAATGTCCCCTGATAGGAGAGAAGGGAAAGCATGGACGTCAGGAGAAAAGTGTTATTACAATATGATATCATGTTGATATAAGTAACTAGAAAGAGGGCTTTTTTCGAGAGTGGTAAAGAGAGCAAGTTGTTAGTGGATGTGTGTGTGTGTGTGTCTCACTTCGAGGACCGGTGTTTCCCACTCACGTACAAACTGACTCGTTTTATTTCTTTGCCTCCATAAATTGCTTCTCTTGTGTCTCTCCTTAAATACATACGTGAATGTTTTTTTCTCTCTCTCTCTCCTGTTCCAAGAGAGATGCTCTTTTAGCACAATACAAGATTCGCATAAAGGAGGGCATGTCATATATATACATACATATATACCTATGCTATCATCCCGCTACCCACCACTCCATACAATTCTTTATTTTCATTTTTTCCAATTTTTTCCCGAAAAAAGGAGCAGAAGAGAAAAAAAAATAAAGGGCCAACAAACAAATCCGGAATGAGAACTATCATCTAAATGATATTTTTCGATGGTGTCAGCAATAACCAGAAGATATAGGGACTTTGAGGGAGCAAGTTGAAAGAGAGAAGTAAAAAGGAGAGTGAGTGGAAAAGTGAGGAATAAAAACAGGAGAGGAGAGAGGAGTACCAAAGCAATTTCCACTTTTTCCCTTTTTTTCAATGGGATAACAAAAGACATTACACTCCACATTAGAGTAGTGTTATTTCCCACATATTGCACAATTTCCTCGTAAAATAGTGTACATTCGTACGCACATCTTACACCAATCTAATATCATCACACGATCTGTGTGGGTTGAGGCGCGGAGGAGTGAATGAAAGTCAAAAAGAAATATATGTACATACATATAACGGCAACTAGAGAGTCGGGTGTAAGTGAGAAGATGTGGAGAGAGAGAGAGAGAGAGAAAACAAGATAATAACATCATCCAGAAAGGTCGAGTCATGAAGTCACCGAGAGGAAGGAAAAGGAAAGGAGGAGAGAGAGAGAAAGGAAGAAAGAATAAGAAGAGAGAAGAAAAAAGATTGCGTTCTCAATAATGCCCATGGATGTAGATTGCCAACAATATTACAGACACACACACTCGACTATTTTCGAGTACGCGAGGAAAGATGTTATGCAGTTCCAATAATATGATTTCATACACTGCATTGCATAATGGTACCCTCTCTCCTCACTGAACTAAACAAAAGGTACATAATATTCTCGGTAAGTAGATAGTTACGGATGACGCGAAGAAGAAGAGCACACACACACGAGAGTCCATTACATCTCTCTTATATTCCTATCCGAAAACAAATAAATATGTTTTCGAGTGCATACAACCAGGGATGTTTTTTGTGTGTGTTGTGTGTGCGGGAATGAAAATCGCTTATTTAATCTAATCCAGAGAAAATAAATCCCCATTTACGCTGACAGAGTTGAGTGAGGGTGCATCTACTGGGGCTTTAATTTGTGAGCATTCTCGAATTGTCAGTTGGCATGGGAAAAAAATATATTATCACTGTTCCTCTCTGCTCTATCCTCTGATTGTCTCTCGTACACATTTCACTATACTCTCCCTTCTTCCAATGCAACATGCTCAAAAATAGGTTTATTTCTCGATACATACAGCACAATTTTATATATCGTTACGATATTGTAGCCATCCTCTTTGTCATAATAAGAGTAAAATATATATACAATATGGATATATCCTTTAGTCCTTTTTGTATATGAGCATGATTTCCAAGCGGATTCTACTCACACTTCGGGGAAAGTTGTGGAAACAATGTGTGCGAAACTGGTAGAAAAGGAAAAGAATAAGATCAAAAGGTGTATATATGTTTGTGTAAACGGGAGAAGATAGGTTGTAACGATCCCATCATCCCTACCATAATATCGTATACATAAATATATCGGTCTTCTGAGGGAGATATGTATGGATAATAGAGAGGTGATATATCTAATACTTGGCATGGTTTACACACTTGACCGACGAATTTTCCCTTTCTCTTGTAATATTTTTTACAACTATTACGATCACCGGGAAGCACATTGAGAGCATTACCTGCTAGCATCTAACTTTGGCCGGTGTTGTTGACTTCACTTTAGCTTCCGTACGCTGAAGCAAATAGGGAATATAGAAAAGGAAGGGATGTATGTGCATACATATGTGGAAATGTTTTTTGTTGAAGTTTTCCATCCCAAGAATAGATATTATGAGGAGCAAAAAGGCTGAGTGAAAGGAGGAAGAAAAGAGAGAGAGAGAGGTAAACAAAAGGTTTTCTTTTTTCAGAAACGAAGTGAGAGGTTGGAGAAGGTAGAGAGAGAGAAATTGAGAGAGAAAAATAAATATCATCTTGACGTGTTTGTGCCTGTCGGTTGTCCGTACCCTGAAGTCCCAGATGAGTTTTCCTATTCTCTGGAAATACAGAAAAAGGTCGAAAAGGAAGAGGAGGAGAAAGGGAAGAAGACGAGAGGCGAAGAATAACCATCACCGCCACTGACTGACTAACTGACTAGTATTTTCCTATGGTCGTCCAATGTATTTATGTTCATCGTCGCGCTCCTCTCTCTCTCCTTTTACCTTGGTTGCACGAAATGCATACAGCCACACTGAGTTTGGATTTTGTGAGCAAGAAGGAATCCCTCAAAAGAACTATGGCTATGGCTAACAATAATAGCTGAATGTATGATACAACCGCCGACCGATTCGATAGCTTTACGCTATCCAAACAATAATTTTTTACGCTCCTTTACCCTGTTTAGAAGAGCAGCATCCTTAGAAGGACAAGAGCATAACCGGAACCGGCTCTTAGCTAAGAAAGAAGAAGTATATCCGAAACGGAGTAAGAGTGAAGTTGACTCGCTTTCCCTGTTTTTTCTTCCATCTTCTCTCTCTCTTTCTCCCTCTGTCTTCCTTTTGACTGGCAGGCTGACTTGACTTGAGGAGAGAGAAGACAATGGAAGAAAGTGAGAAAGAAGCTTTCTTTTAACAGCATTCCCTCTTTTTGATTCCTTTTCTTGAGTGTTACAACTTTCTCTTCTTTTCTACCGGAAAGTGGACGGTGTGTATGTGTGTGTGTGTGAGAGAGAGCTTATTTGGCTAGCGGAAATGACCAAGATATATGAGTCGATATGGCCGAGTCTGATACACATATAATAAGTAAGAATATATGCATCTAAGCATACATACTTGCCCACACATACAAGACAGACATACCTTTTTTCAGTAGTAGTGCACTTTGATAATAAAACGCATAAAGATAAGAAATATACTCACGTCAGCTAGTTATGCACGCATCCCTCCTACCTACCCACCACGGTAACGTTACATTTTCAAGGGAAAAGGAATGTTGAAAAGGATATAAAAAGCGAGTGGAAGAAGAAGAGAAAGAGAGAGAAAAATAGTGAGCGAGCAACGGAATGTCTACTGTCCATATGTACATAATAATGGGCATGAAAAAAGGGGAAACGAGATTGGTTTATTTCTTTAGGAGGAAAGAAAAGAGGTTGGAGAAGAAAACAACATAAAATAAAACACATCGAGCCTTTCCCTCCTTTTTACTGCTTCCTTTTTACGTATCTCGAGCAAGAAACTGGGCATTCAATGCTTATATTGATACAAAAAGAGTAAGGAGATATGTAGACGATATGAACTGGAATGGAACCAGAAAAAGAAAAAAACTTGATACGGTAAACCATGAGAACTTTTTTTTGGTCATTTCTGTTGGTTGTTGGCTTATTACACTTGGATTGCTGATGTGAGAAAAAAAGGGGAACCCCTTCTCCGCATTTCTCTTTCTCTCAACTTCTAATTCTTGCCGTTTCCCTTTTACCGTCTCTTGTTCTTGGACATTGGTGATAAAGCTGTAGGAGCAAACATTGCATTGGATGATTTTTTTGTCTATCACAATGTGAGCAATACAGAGGTAAAGAGTATGTGCAAGAGGAGGGCCCCCTCTCTCTCTCACTTTGGGATATGCTCAACAATCAAGTTTCGTAAAAGGTGTATTTTCTCCAACTTGTGCACCACGCCACAACACTGCAAATTACATATGTTTGTGAAGGGAAAATGTATGGACATTTCATGGAATTCTTCCTTCAAATTTTCCATACACGTAGACAAAGTCTCCAGGAGGAAAAGAATTGGATACAAAGTAGTGTGTGTGTGAGTGTGGAGAGGAGGAGAAAAACCCATCGTGGAAAAAATAGGCAATAAAGAGTATAATGTTGAGTTTTTGTTGTTGCAGGTCCACAAGGTCCTGAAAAAAAAGCGATATGTGCTTCTTCCAAAATATAGCAAGAGTCAGCAAGTCGGCAGTTTCTGGTACTAAACCAGAAATGGACCTTTAGTCCAAATTGCTTCCGAAATTGACTTCGTTCACTGCCTTCCTTGCATTTTCCTCTCTCTCTCTCTCTCTTCTTCCTCCTCCTTCTTCTCTGCAAATGAACTTACGATATCGCTGGCACAGGAATACGACTCACTCTCTCTCCTCAATTTCTTTTATGCCATTGTTGCTAGATCGAAAATTTGAGGAGAGTTTCGCTCCCCCGTGGAAAGAAATAATGATAGTCCATATTGCAATTGTAGACGTTGGAGTAGTTTCGTCATTGTCAATAGTCGGTAGTAGGATTAGTGTTCAGAGGAGAAAGGAAAAAAGTAGATATTGTGTTGCTTTTTTAAAGGCAGTTGGAAATAACAGGTGAATTTTACCACATGTATGAAGGTACCTTCAAATCAAACTTTTTTCCCTTGAAAAAAAAGCTAAAGTTTGTTAGAAAGCAAATACGCAATCAAGTCCCAAACTCGGAGGAAAATCGGAGTTTCGTAGGGATGCGATAAAATTTGTGAATTTGAAATGTCAATCATGGAGAGCTTGTAAATGTTTATAAATTGAATTAAAAGGTTCCGGTGTGTTATCGGCATGAGTTCCTTGCAAAAATATATGACACGATTTTTCGTTCAGTCCATGTTCTAAACTTATAATACAATGTACAATACACTCAGTCCTGATATTAAGATACATGAGGAATATCGCATGCACGCAACGCACACAGCAGCCAGCACTCGCTGAAACATTTGCTTGTCACTTCTCCCTTCGCCGGGGCGAGTGCGGTGAACGACGTTACGGAAATGTAAATCACGATCGGATAATCAACATCCTTTGTTATGCCACGTGCACCCAGTGCCGGTGCCTACTCCTGCTAAGTGGGAAATGACAGATACGTCTTTTTTTCCAGGATTATAATGTAAATATCAAACAATTAATGGTGTATCCAACAACGGTAGTGTCCAACTGAATCGGATTTCCCTAACGAGTCTCACGCTCTTCACATTTTCGTTTACACAAGTTCATTATCAAAAAAAATTCATGAATATGATCTAGCCCGCTTGTGTGGACACGTTTCCGAAGGTCATCGGTGTCAAATGGCACGTTTTTTGTCACGAAGACAATATAACACCATTTACTCTGGATTGGTTCAACCCACATGATCATGAATATTATTTGGGTTGGAGTTACCGCATGATTTCGTTCGATTATTCTCAGCATTTACAATGAATGCACAGTTTTGTAGCGCTGTCTCATAAACTCCTCAAAATTCAAATTCTCTTGCAATGTTCATACAAGATAGGAAAACATTGCGGTTTGATAAATTGGGCAAGGCAACGGCAAAATATTTTTTCGTAGCATTTTTCCCCTCCGCTAGATTCACAATTGAGAAGGTAAAACAGACAAGACCGGTAATTGCTCCTTCCACATCGGAACAAGTCTAGTGATTTTTTGTTTCCGGAATTCGTTCGTTTATTGTCAGCACACACAGAGGGTCAGGTAGGTAACAAAAAAACCAACAACAAAAATCACCTTCGAACATAGAAAATGTCGCCAAAAGTAGGTATAGACAGGAATATTGTGAAAGTCATGCATGTCAAAAAGACAGGAAGTATTTCAATCAAATTATAAAAAAAGCAACATGAAAGATGGAAACTCAGGTTCCTGCATGTTCCCAGTCAATAAATGCCCATTGTGATACTTAACTACAAAGCAATAACAATTAGGAACCATTACAAACGGTTTTCTTTCTTCACGGACGGAGGAGTAGTGGGGAGGAAACTCATACATGCACGAAACTCCGTGAATATTGATACAGGTTAAACATTGGGAATCCTCTCGTATTAACCTCGACGCACGAGTTTTGCAGTGATGCTGTGTGGTTATATTTATATGCCGTCGTTGGTGAATGCTCATATACTGCTCATTTGTTGTTGTTGAAACATGGCAATACAACACAACACTCAACAATGGCAGATTACATTTCTCCACAAAAAAACGTGATATTTCACATCATAGGAAATCAATTACCGTCATGGATATTTCTTTGACATTTCGACTCTCTCTAAGAGGGAGCTGGAAAGGGGAACTGAGAAACGAGACGAATGCAACGTTTCCACAAAAAGTACCGTTTACCGTTTCCTTGCAGAGCTATAGAGCTATATTATGTGCACCTGAGAGAGTTTTGCATTGACAGGAAATTTATCGTTTTTTGATTCTCAGAAGTTCAACGTGTACATTCACAACTCTTTGATAAAGTTTCCTACCTCGTGTTCCGCACCGGGAATAATAATGCAAACAAAAAATAACTGAATTGTATGCGCGAGAGGAAGTTATGAAGAAAGCGGCTTTTCTATATCGAAAATCCAGTAAAAATATTTACAAGTCTTAAGTTGATGTGCGTACCTTGCTTGAAAATAAATGCGTAGTAAATAATTTTTGGATGAGTATTCTCTTCACGCGGAAAGCAGACAATTTTTTAACGTGTTTGTCACATGCTGTCATAAAGTGAATCAGATTACAATCTGATCCATGGCGTATCTTTGCCTCGAAAATGTGTTATGTTTTATCAAGATAATTGAATTACAGCGATTCTCATTGCTTGCATAACATGAATCGATTTGTTGTTTTTCTACCGAGGCACTTACCCTCAATAATGGGAGTAGTAGCAAGTAGAAATGTAATCTCATCATCATCATCA
>JAQFZW010000822.1:0-40930 GCA_034687055.1 Heteromurus nitidus | reverse complement strand
CTTGTCAAGTGTGGAATTTAGTTTTATGAAGAATGAGAACGTGATGAATGCAGATTGATATTGTTGAAATGATCACCTTTAATTACCATTAACTCTAAACCATGGAAAAACTTGACAATTTACTTGTACTTCTAAGCTTTTGAAAAAACTTTAAATTTTAACCGGTGTCAACATTAATCATTTATTGAATCCCTACAAATCTTATTTTCTAGGAATAAAAATAAATTCTGTACTCTGATTGTGAGTCAGAATATTTTTGGGATTTTCTCCCCATTTCGTGTGTAATTTCAAATTCTTTGCAAACACTTTACATTTGTGGTTTCCCTTTTCTCCACGGTTCGTTGAGTTCTGCTCCATGGCGTTTTAAGTTTCTCGCATTATTACCTGCCTAAATGAACATGTTCTCTTTTCATTACGAGAAGGAAAACATTTGTGGCAAAAAAAGTGCACAATGCGTGTGTCACAAAGAAGAAAAAATCTAGTGCATAAACCCATCATAAACCCCTCTCATATTGTTAGTAGGGTCTTTAATTGTATCCCATAATTATATTTCTTGAAATGGTCGTATATATTTACAGTATTGCAATTATTACAGAGAGAAACCCTTTTCTCAGTTTTGAGAAACACCTTTTTATTACCAATCATAAAACATATGTGAAAGCAACACTTTAGTATTGGAATATCATATCCTAATCCATATCCATATCCTAAAAACCAAAAATCCCAATTGCACTTTGCCCTGAAAAGTAGATGAAAGACATACACGCGATATCCTGGACATTTATCAATTTCTGGGGATTTTCTGGAGAAGAGATTCTCTAGCTAGATTATGTAACTATATCCCTCTGATGATGGTTAAAAAACTATTTATATACATACTTTTTGGGTGGGATCATACCATCAACACATCCATATCCAAATGAGGTTATATCCATATTGCACTCGTTGTAAAGATAAGCGTAGCAATTCTTACGTTTTTCCTCTAATTTTATTCCAATTCATTATAAAGTCAAATTCTTCAGTTCAATCTTGAATCTAGCTGTGTATATTCTATATATATATGTCTGCCGTGTGTAGTAATTATAGTTATCTATCTACATTATGCTCTGATGCACACATCCACAACTTTGAAACGTGTGTGGGTCGGTTCGCAAGGAAATTTTTTTTTACAACGCAAAAATTATCTCACAAGAAGATGTACATCTTCTGAATAGCAGGGTAATTTAGATGGGAAGCGGAGACAAAAAGTGTTCATATCATTACAACTACAATGTGTTCCAACGTACTCTCTCAGGATATACTCACTCTCAAAAGTTGTGAACAACGAGAGAGAAAATTCATTGCTCCTGTTACTACCATTTTCCTTGAGTTTTTACTTTGTACCCTCTGGCGAAAAAAAAGAATTTGTGTAAACGCATGGGGCATTTTATTATAAAAATTACATTTAAGAATCTCTGGAAATGTGAGAAGCCAAAAGCCAACCCATGAAAAGCAATATTGTTTCTATTCTCCCCACAGGGCATCATATCCTTTGTGGTCATTTTGCGTATGCTTCATCGGAAGCATTCTTCTCCCTCAAAAAAAACAATTTAAGCAAGAAAGATAATTAATTATGGGCATACGTCAAACCGAATATAATATGTCGATGTGCATCATTCGTCGGACGACGACGACACACCAAAGCAAAGCCACATTGGCCATAAGAGGACACAAGAGAACGCAATAGTTGACAACGAAGTTATTTTTTTGTGCGAGTTTATGTCTTGGTCACCAACTTATTTTTTTCCTCCTTTTAATAATACAAAAAGTATCCCTTATGGTCAACATTATAAATATAAAACGCTCACGTTGTCATCAAACTTGAACTTCTCATTTTACCAGAGAATAAAAAAAAAATCTCTCTCATGGAACAATTTTTTCTTCTTGACTACCCACAAGTTTCTCCACAACATGCTGCTGCTTGCTTACTTTACTTATATATTTTTCGCCTAGAGTATCCATAAAAATCCTGGTCATCCCTCTTAGAAAACTGTGCACGTAATGAGAGAAACATAATCTCCTCTTCCTTCGTCCATCCATCCAAGAAAACATAAATTGTGGATTTAATACACATCCTCGCAATCCACACATATGCAGAGTCTCTTTAAGGTGAGATAGAAAATGCAGACTAGCCGTATAGAATACACGCACACACACATACTCGTCTCTTACATTTCAATGCACTCTCTCATCCCTAAGGGTGGTTTCGTCTCTCTCTCTTCACATATTCACATCGAGATTTTTACAGAGTAAATGGGGATAACCCTTTGACTCTTTGAACCATCCATCCAGCAATAATAAGTTAAAGTATGGAATATCACATCACATAGCATTATTCATGCACGTACAACTCCGTCCGAAAGACTGTCCACATAAAATCCATCCAAAAGTAAACTGCTGCAGAAAAGCATCAGATACATATCGAGGGAAGGTAGTAATAGTACTGCGCGACGATCCACGCTTCACTCTCTTTCAAGCATCATCTTCTTCTCTGAGAAAAAAGGAAAGAGAGAGAAGCAGGAGCAAAAGAGTGGAGAGAGAGGGTTGATGTGTTCATGTTGATCACAGCTCACGATAATGACGAAGAGAGGAACGAAGGTGATGTATAAGTAATATGCATATACGCGGATAAATTTTTTCCTAGTACCTACGAATATAGAGGATTGTTACGTGTGCATATGTATACACATATGATATCCACATTTTTAAAAAGAGCATTGTTTAGAGCTACACAAGCTCCTCATGAAAAGTACGTATCGAGAGAAGAGACAATGTATGGAGAGGGTAGAATTTTTCTCCTTTTAGTTCTTCGTCTTCGCAGTCTTCACTAAATAAAATGCGTGTGTACTTTACTCTCTGCTTTATCTTCCCATAACCATCATGATGGTCGTCATGATGTTCTCTCCATGCATGGTTCCAATCAGTCCTTAACAGTCCGCTGACCACACAACAATACGAGAAACAATTTTTCTATTTACCCTCTCTGAATCTTCTCCCTTGCGCTACAATTATTATCTTCAACACACATTTTTTTCCAGATTAGAAAAACAACACACACACATTGTGTACTGGCCAATGCACATTATTATTTTTCATTAGCACACCACACAGTCCACAACTACAGACAGAGCCAAGAGAAAAAAACCGGCCTGTCAATGTTGTAAACTACTTTTTATTGTTGGTTCATTATATCATTGTTGGGAGGAAGCGATAAGCACTCACACACATACTCACTCACTCCTCATCCATGCTTTTGAAAAAAAAATAGTTTCGCGAATGGAGGAGTAGTAGGCACTTCGCGTATTGTGAGTCAGTGGTCACTTCGTTTTGGCGAGACGAGAGACAAAAGTTAGTGAAGTTATATGTAAAGAGGGGAAAAGCAACAAGTGTGGAAAAAGCGTGGAAAGGGAAAAGGAGATAGCGAGAGAGAGAGAGAGCTCACTCATCACACGTGAAATCATCCACCCGTTTTCCCTGCATATCCGAGAAAAGAAAGTGAACTTATTGAACTTGAGACAGTTTATATTTAAAAAAAGAAGACATTATTCTCTTTGAACACTTCTCCAGCTGAAATTTTGTGTGGATTTTGTTTTGTGGTCGTAACGTCGTTATAACTTTGGCGAAACATTGTTACACGAGTTAATTACTGTTTAGTGTGCTTCGTTTTTATGTGAAATGTCCTCCAAGACTGAGTAGTAAAATGGACGTTTCCTGTTGTTATTTCTCTTCATCGTGAGTGTGATAACCATAATTATATCACATATTTTGTGTTGTGCATTATACCCCCAAATATATGTGTATATGCAACTAGGCATATATACTCATTCCCATTTGGAGAATATATCGTTGCCCTCCTCTGCTCATGTGAATGAATTTGTTTCGAGTGTTGTTTGGAGGGGTGGGAGTTAACGTGGAAAAATTCCACGGAAAATAAAATAATAATTGTGATGTTGTGGGTAAATAGTAGGGACGACGCGCGCTCTACCTCCGCAGCACAATCAATTATGTGAATTTTAAACAACTGTGTGCTGCGTTCTTTTGTGTGTGAAGGTTTCAACTTCAACCTTGTGTACTTATCCATCAAACACACATTTTTTCTTGCATCGCGTCCAATGTTTATAACACCATAATTAGAATTGCAATAAAAATTTGTGTGGAAAAGATGCGTACAGTGTACACCTAAATGCTCTTTAAAGTGCGCTACAGCTTCCGTTAAATATCGAGAGCATATGAATGTAATTAAGAGACAGCTAATCTGAATAAGGAAGCGCTAAATCCCTGCTTATTCTTAGGTAAAAAAATCTAAAAATTTATCGCTATTTTCATGTAATATTTTTCTAGAAAAATTTATGTGAGATCTCAAGATCTGTTTACTCCTTTGTTTATGAATTTGATGCTGGAGTCGGCGAGCAGTAAGTGATATACAATGTGTTTGCAAGTATCATGAAGCATGCATGTGCGCTGTGCATATTTTTAGTCTAGACTTGAGACTTGCATTCTTCTTTTATAAACTTGGCTAAAAAATTTACCGACCGACCACTTCTACACAGAAATGTTAAATTCCTCTTTCATGCCTCTCAACTTTTAAAGCGTGTATCAAATTTCGTAACACATCAAAACGCTCATCCTTTCATCTCCATCATATCTCTTCTGTCATTATTCCCTTAAAAAGAAGAGATTTTTTTGCTGAAATGACTGCAAAAAAGTTGTATATGCATTTTAGTAGAGCACACTGCCCGTATTGCCGACGACGACGACGACGATGATGAGGGCGACTTTGATGAGAAAAGTACCGTAAAACAGTGAGGGAATGGAAAATGGAAGGGGTCAAAGTGAGAATAAGTTGCCAAAAAAGATATTACGTTACTTTTCCCTGCTCTGCTCCTCTTTTTTCTTAGATCTTATGGTCTTACACTCTGAAACTGTGTGTATATGATGTGATGTGATGATGACGATCATCATCATCATCAATATACGAGAGGAAAGGATAGATGACGAGAGACGCGGCACTTTTTTCCCATCATTTCGCACATCAACACCATATCCCACTTTATGGGATGATGATTACTATTACGAAATTACCATTGTTATTATTTTAGAGTAAAAAAGGACATTTTACCGACAACTCTTCAGTCCATTTTGTCCGCTCTAATGTTTCATGAGCACACGAATGATATGACTATGTTTGTTACCTTAATACCAAGATAGTGTTATTACATATATTTTTTTGGAGGGTTTGCTCTAGCTTCATTATTTGTCTTAGTCCATAATTGGGATTTTAGAACGCATTTTACTCCTCACAAACGTTTTTTTTTGTTCGCTGCACATTTCCTTGTGACTTGTGTACATCTATGCCTTGTGGCAATCATTGGCAAAAATGCCAAAAAAGATGTAACACACACACGAACCGTTATCCTTTGAGTTCTTTCTTGAAGAAGAAGAAGTAAAACGCTTTTTTCCGTGATCACGTTGAATCTTTCCATCATTAGCTCTAATGGTGATGGGTTGATGGAGAGGATACATCATCAAACCAAAGTCAACAACAAATGCACTCTTCAAAAAAATAAAGATGAACTTGACTCGAGACTCGAGAGAAAAACATTGTCTATTTAACTTCTGCTGTTTTTTGGTAAACTTCACGTTTCTCGGATTGCATTTTGCTCCAATCTTGTCTCTCAACTCAAAATTGAATTCATTAAGAATCAGCAAACAGTTGTTCAAGTCATTATTCATTAATCTAAAATTAGGAAGACATGCACAAAGTCTTTTTTATCTATTTGTGTACAAACTACACAAGGCAAAAGGTTAGCCAACTCAACCTACTTTGTCATAATCCCATTTAGAAACAAAAAAGGTGAGTCACGAACTTCTCTCGAGGAAATAGACATAAAAAGCAACAAAATCGTGGTTGTAGCGAGCTTATAGCGTTCTTCTATTTAGAAGAATGGTGGGACAGTGTGGAGAGTTTTGACGTGAACTTATCCAAAACAGATTTTTCGTGGGGAAGAAGACGATATTGTGTAACACAAGTATATACACGGAAGGAATAGCAATCATAACAATATCAGCGAATCCATTTCCCTCCAACTCAACTGACATTTTATTTCGACGAGAGCATTTTGCTGTCTTTAACTCTGACAAGAGAGCATTCGACCGCATATGAGCGCTGCTATATATATATTTTCTGACATTGGCATTGACTTTTAAAAAGTATTAAGGGAAAAGATGAGAGGAAGAAATTTAAAAAAAAATGTAATCTGTTCTCAAATTCATATGGAATATACCTACACTCGATCCTCTCCTCGTCTTATTTTTCGTCTTCTGCTTCTTCAAAGAGAGATGAGATGAAATGGACCACGCCCATGTTGAACCAAAATCCTAACTTTAGGGCATTTATATAACCATGATAATATTATGCATAAGATTTTTTTCATATTCTTCCCTATTCACAGCGGAAAATATAAAACTTCTTTCTCTCTCTCTCTCTAGCTGACATTTGTCTTCTCTTAAAGAATGAGCACACATACACTTTTTTTGAGGGTGTTCGCTCATCATATTCTCGGCAAAACGGTTTTGAAAAACGATGCTCGAAGGCTGTGCGTTGAAAATGGATTAAAGTTCAATCCTATCAAGCATGCAGCATCCCCTCCAAAAAAAACTCATCTTCATCATCATCTCAGTCTCACATGTGGCAAAATTTTTTAGCTACAAAGTGGCCACAGCGGTCATCTTGATGATGTGATTATTGCATGCAATCCCCCCTAAAAAATATAATGCAAGAAAGGATCTTAATATTTCGTTTCACGTTGCTTCTTGGCCCTCTGGCTCTAAAAATCTAAATAAAAAATCCATGCTACTGTGTTCTTTTTTTCAAGTTGAAGTCGGTTCGGTAATGAAGTACAATATTCTTTAAAAGAATGCATCCTTCACTCACACCGGGTGTAAAGTTTTGTGTTTTGAAAAAATCTGAAAATCATTATTTCTGATTTCAGCCAAATAAAATGCGCTTGGTTGTGAGTGGGAAGGCAGGGTAAGAAAAATTGTTGGAAGCTGCACAGAAGCCAAGATTTCTCTCTCTAATAAGCTTCACAAATCATCAAGATATGTCGGAATGATATGATAGAGAGTATGGACAAGGCCATTTTTCATAGAGCAACGCTGCAAACATACCATACAGTGGAAGCAAACGATGTTCCTTCTGATAGAGAGAAAGAGATTTTTTTCATAAAATTCATATAAAAATATTATGTTTGTAGAAAGAGAGAGAAGCACATATGGTGGAGAGTTTTGATCGGAACCAACGATAAGCCTTGATTATTACGTATAATGAGGAGAAGACGCAAAAAAATGTGAAGTGAGAAAGGAGTCTAGAGCTTTGGAGTTTTGTGTGGCTGTATGGCGTGTGTGCTTCACCGAAACATCAATATTGACACGGCAAAAGGAACGCCGAAAAAGAAAAAATGAAGATGATGAGCTAGATTTTCGGCAAAAAAATACTCTGTCTCAGATTTTCATTTTAAACACAAGTATTTATCTTTTTACTCAAAGTTTCATCTTGTTACGCAGTCGTTGTTTCCCTATTTGACACCTTTTCTGCTCCCATCCACAAACCCATATTGCTCTCCATTTTATTTTTGTTTGATTTGATATTTGATCCAAATCCTGAGTTCATGATTAAGATTGGGATCTAAACTCAGGATTTTCCCATTTGATCGAAATCTTTTTAAAGAATTATTTTTTGAGCCACGTGCTTTTAGCCAACTTTTTTGTACTGATTCCTCTCTGGATTTTTTGGAGAGAATATATGGTCATGTTCAGGTCAAGTGGTCTGACTCGTTCTCAACTTTCCTCCTCAAAACTTGTAACCGGCTAAAAGTCAGCTGAGGAAAAAAGGGCTTTCCCGATATAATATCGGTCACGTTTTTTTTATTTCGCTGTGTGCACATGCGGTTATGTTATGTTAAATGTGTGATGACGATATATAATTCAGGATGATGATGATGATTGTGGAGTGAAAATGTTGTTTCCTTGTTTTGTTACAGTGAGTACCAGTATATCATCTGCATACTTACACTCTCTCCACTCCGTTTTTGTGACTGGGCGTCAAAAAGACCAAAAACTAACCTGGCTCAACACTGGTCAAACGAGAAACTCCAGTCAATCTTGTTCTTTTTCTCCCAAAAAACCACTTGACCAAGTAAGCGGCGAAAACCAGCGTTGTTGAGAGAGTAATAACTCCATCCATATAAAACATCTCACTCGTGCCCAATTCAATCCTCTTGACTTGACCTGGCGTGTTCCAGTTCCACTTCCAGAAAATCAGTTTTTGAAAAAAATCAACATAAATACAGAAAACGGGGAAAACGAGATTGAGCAGTTTTTGAGCAAACCAGTCTGCCGAGAAGATAAGGAAAACAGGAAACTCTTCTCCGGTGGATGGCTAGATAGAGGGGCAATGTGAGACAGTCTTGATACCGGTTGACCCAGTCAAAACAAATAAATAAAAGTCGATCCACATGCGTAAAGAATATTCGGAAGTGAAAACAGCGTTGAGCTTCGTGAGCACCCCGCAACAACCTGGGAATATCGAGGACGTCAAGATTCTCATCGTGAACGAGGGTTCTCCAAGCTCAGACAACCAAACGATCGAAGACTTGGTCCGAAGTGGGATCGGTGGAGAGGAGGATCCAGGAGGTGCGGCGGTCGTGGTCCGTGAAGCTCATCATCACCAAGGCTTGTTGCGCATGTCTTCGGAACTGGGAGAGACGGTGGCAGTTAGTGGTGAGTCAGGTGGTGTGATAACACTCGCTGCTGCAGGATCCCCTTCTGCCCCTACCGCAACCGTGGTCGTCTCCACTGGACATGGTCCAGCTCAGCTAATCTCAAACAACGGACACAACACGACGGATTGGAGGTCATCCCCTGTGGGAACGGTTAGTAGTCTGCTAGGGAACGGGAATCCGGGAGGAACTTCCTCATCCACTGCTACTCTTGTCACTTATGAGCATCCGCTGACTGCTGCCACTACTGCCATGTTGAACATTAATGGAGCCCCCGAAGACCCGGCGGGGTTCGCCGTCTTCTACGACTACTACGGCAAAATGCAAAATGGAGGAAATATTACGGACGGTGCTGTCGTCAAAACGGAGAGGAATTTGCCTGCAGACATTTGGTCGTAAGTTTACAGAAAATTCTCTTTACTTTCTCATCCTGCCCCAAAAGCAATTTCTTATAGCTTTTAGCTTTATGCAAAAGCATACATGCATTTTATCTGTACGTTTGTTTGTCACTGCATAAAACACCGCTCTCGCTCCGACGTATCCTGGCGTGACAGAGCATGAACACAATGATCATGCATAACAGATTTTTTTTCTTCTTCTCTCTCCTATGCTAATTCTATAGCTTGTACCTTATTTGCTATTAACTTATTGAATGGGACAACGGACCAACGGGAATGTTGTGTCGTGGTTGGTTGCTGCCCTAACTCGGCGTAACCGTCAAAACGCGAAACGACGCGTAAGGGGAAAAAATACGATCCCCCTCTGCTTCTTCTTCGTTTCGCTCTTCACATCTTCCCTCCGCTCTCTCCCTTCCTTTTTTTTCCTCTTGTCGTCATTGAATGGTGAAGTGAAAAGATGTGTGAGATGAGATGAGCTATTGTTAGGGAGAAGACGGGACAGGACTATAAAGTAACATCAATCAAAGCCTTCAGAGAAAAAAAATCATTTCCATTCATCCTCTCCTTTCAACTGTGTGAAGAAAGGGTGGGCCTGTTCCCTATATGCTTGTATGATGTAAGTCTCCCTCTGTTCATCTTCTCCGTAAGAGTAGAGTACACATAAGCATGAAGATGTTAAAACAAAACCAACTTTTGCATATGCTCGAACATTTACATTTTACATCTGCTTCCTCTTCACATTCACATACAACAAGTTTTATCTTCCTTCCGAGAGACTCCACTCCTCCTCCTCCTTTTTTCCTGATGCAATTCAAGTTTCTGCAGACGAGGGATAATTTTTTTCTCTTCTTCATGATTTTCGGTGCACAATATGTGGAGTAGTGGAAGGAATGAAGAGTAAAAAACCGGATTATGAAGCACAAGGAAAAGGATGTTGCCTGGGATGGTCAGTCGGTTGGGATATGATGATGATGCGCCTTCTCTCTCTCTCTCTCTCTCTCTCTCCTCCGTACAATATGCCAAGTGTGGCACGAGATTAATAAACAAAAACGGATAAAAAATCATATGTTTCTCATCTATTATGCTAGAGTGAAACACACTGACTTACTTCTTTAACCAGAGAGAGAGAGATAATCTTACCTAATCAAAGCCGGTGTGTTGTTGTGTGTTCTTTCAACTTCTCTCAAGAACTGGAATAGAGGATTTACTCGTCTAAACTAACCACTTTCAGTTTTTTGCACATATCCTCTCAGACTTGAGTCAATGATCTTGTGTGCGATACTGGTGTTACGCAAACATTATTATCTCGATAATAACCAGACAGAAGAATATAAAAAATCTAGTTCGAGTTGCAGAACTAGTGACATGTCAATAATAATAGTATACCTATCCAAAACATACTTTTTTCCAAGTGAAGAAACAACTTTTCCACACCAGAAAAAAACTTGCTCTGCATTTTAATGCAATTTCCAAAATAATCTCATTTTTTTGTATAAAAAACCAGAAATGTGTTTCCACTTGATAATTGCTGTACGATGCACTATCTTGTGCAAAAAGCCCCCAAAACAATAATTTACTCAACTGGGCTGCTGCTGGTACATGGTGTGCACCTCCAGACTCCATTCTTGAGCTCATTTAAAATAGACCTGCAAACTTGTCCCGACCAGACCAGGCGAGTCTCGTCTAGCTTGACTTCTTCTTCACCTGTTCTTTTGCCCTTCTTCTTGAACTTGACTGCCTTGACGGGACGACAGAGCCGTCACAAAAGAGGCATACGAATGAAGATTAAGAGGAGATTGCTTCTCTCTCTCTCAAGTCTCGTCTCAACTTCAACCATCCACCGATATTGTTCAGAGTACCACACAAACCCACAAAAACCGCACAAAAATATAAACCAATTTGAGGATTCACATCTTTTATTGTTACATTCTTTCCATTTCCCCCTTTAATCATACAATATGCAACGGGATTGTGTATACTTTTGAAATAAAATATGGAACACGCTACAAAAAATTGGTTTGAAAAAAGAGATATGCTTCCTTCATCAAATGCTCTTGCCACATTACACGATTCCCTAAGGTTTCTCTAGTTGAATTTTTTTTTGTTAGACGCATGCGTAAATGTTCCTTCCTGATCCTCGCTCTTGTCCGATACAATAACATAATTTTTTTTGCTATTATTATTATTACGTGAACACTTTACATTTTTCGCCATGGGACAAGGAGGCGAAAAAAACATCGACATCGGACATGCATTTTTCATGTGTGGATGTGCATGCAATCATGCACATCACTTTACTGGGCAGGGTCACGCCACGAGAGAGAGAAGAAGAAGAAAAAAAAACATTTGCCCACTTGTTTCAATCCGGCATGTATGCAAGAAGACATCCACTATATTTTCTTCTTCTCTGCAACAAAAAAGACTTCTCTCTGGTCAGCCAGAACAGAGATTTTGAAACAGGTGAATCTTTTGCATCTTCAATCTTGTGCTGCTGCTGCTGATGCACATGATATTCCCTCGGTTACTTTTCGCCATATAATCGTAGTCTTTTTTGTGGACGGTGGACGTGGCTTTCCGTTAGGTCAGTGACCTTATTTTAGTGTGCGGACGAGCAGGAGCTTGAGTTGAGTTGAGTTGAGCGGGTGCAGAAGAGGAGATTCGTTTTAGAGGAGATGGTCTTCAGCATCAACACAAAAAAGCAAATGATGATGATGACGACGAAGACGATACATGAGACCTTTTGCTTCCTTCTCTTTTTCTCAAATGATGTATCACTTCTCTCCACGTCTTGGATGTATTGACAATGCCACATAGAGAATAGGAGAAATATTTTATTATTATTTCTTTCCTCTTCTTCAAAGAAATGAAATAGATGAGCATCATTTCTTGTCCATCTGAAATCTCACACCGTATCTCATCTCTCTCTCTCTGTCCTTATATTCTTTTTCGCGAAAAAAATTATCTTCTCATACATATGCCAATTCACATTTCACATGTGGTGTTTTGTTCCTCATATTATTATGCTTTTTTGTTACGTGATGTTGGATGTGTGTGCGTATATCATCCTTTAAAAAATTCTATTGTCCTCTTTTGATTCCATCGCTCTTTTCCTCTCAAAACATTTTCTGTTTTTTCGTGTGGGCAGCGAGAAAAACACAGATAATATAACACTGTCAATATGCACACCAACACCAGCACACACCAAGAGATGTTTTATGCACAAAACCTTTTTTGGGGACAAAATATCATATTTCTCTCCTCTTGCAAAAAAGTGTCTTATGATCAATAATCATAATGTGTGCAACAAGTGTTTTTTGTCTTGTTCCTTCATGCTCGAAGTGTGAAAACCGAAAAATGTTTTAAGATGAAGAGAGAGGAAAAAAAAGTCTCATCCTGTGACGATGATGACGAACGAGTGGTTATAAATTTTAAGAGAATATGAATAATAGGATTACAAATTTCAATTTGATACTTGTGTGGGCGAGTCTATTGCTTTAGGTATGATGGGAAGAGGGAAAAAAGAAGGGCACCAAGTTCATGATCATAGTTGAAGATGTCTAACATAAATGCATTAGGTATGGGGATGCACATGTTGATGTGTAAGTAAAGTAAGTAAGTGTATGTACGTGCATTTCATATTATTGTACATCTTGTCAAAGTTTAGTTTCAATTTTCCTCTACAAAATACGAAGAGAGGTGTCCCGTGGTGCGAGCTTCCTTCGTTGTTCGATTCCTCGTCGATTCGATATAACGTCCAAGGCGGACATATTTATTTCCAATCCATGACCAAAGTCATTGGATTTGATTGTCAATTCTATTTTTACGAGAGGATATATATTTTCCCATTTTCGAACCTCTCTCAATGAATGGCGTTTTTCGAAGAAGGGAATAGTGTCAATGTGAAGCCTCCCACCAGAACAAAAAAATGTCTATGGGGCTTCTTCCTGAAAAAAAAAACACGTAGAGTTTTAGCTCTAGCTTCAATGATCATAAGTCTGCTACGCCCATTCAATTCAAATCACTAACTTTTCACTGATAGTCTTTAATCAAAATTTTCTTCTCGAAGACAAAAAATTTTCGTTTCAAAATGCTGTTTAAATCTGATTTGTAAACTTGCTCACATTTTACAAGAAAAAGACAAACTTTTCACTATATTTTCTCAAAAAAACTTCTGTTCACCACAATCACAAATCAGAAGTTGCAATTTTTTTACATTTTTACATACTTTTGCTTGTACAATTTCAAAAAATTGTTAAATTATTCAACAGACATAAACCACTTTTTTCGCGTGTGTTGTCTTCGAGAGAAGGAGAAGGAAAAAAGTTCTTTTTTTGTGAATGAATGAATGGTTTTTGGTTGTGAGCAAAACATGCGATTTGTTGTGCAGAATGATGGGGAACATTGTTGGATAATTCATTGTAAAATTATGACTGCATATTTTTGTAACATACATTAAATTATCTCATTCTCGATCTAGTCACAAGCTCCGCTCTGGTAATACGAAAAGGATGCGCCATATCGAATGAAATGATGATTTATTTCTTTAAACTGAGGAAAGAAGCACTTTCAAGAAGAAGAAAAAAAAGATTTAGAATGGTTGAAGCCGATATGTGAGAGGTACCAAAAATACAATATATATAAAGTCACTCTTTTTTTCTTGGAATGTTACCAACCAAGACTGAATAGTAGACATACATATTTTTTTAGTTATTGCAATGCACTGAACAAGTTAACAACGTAATAAATAAACTCTCCTCATGGTCCTAGTGTTCATATATGCAGATGTATGTATGTACACGTAACATGTGTGTTGTTGTGTGTGTGTGTTGTTCTTCAGAAACGTAATTTAATGTACGCGTTTTGTTGGCAACTGCACACTATCATCATATAAAAGAACGCAATCCCTGAATCTCACATGCGCAGACAAACACAAAAGAATACTAAGCTGTAAGGCAAGCCATTATCATCAGAGTGATCATCATCAGCATCTTTCTGAGGAGGATTTTTGTATCATGTATCGCCAACTAACCTTTAGTCCAACAGTCCATGCGTGTTTTTTTTCTTCTTCTTCGTCTTGTGTTGTGTAAGGCACTACATAACTCTTTCGCTCATCATTTACATCTAACGAACAAGTCAACGAAGGTTGTGCATTTATAAAGGATTACGGTGGAGAGAGGAAAAAAAGTGCCAGCTGAGGAGAAAATGATTCATTTTTAGTGTTTTCCATGAAGTTATTTCATTATTGTGCGTTTAAGCGATATATTACATCTGAAGCACGGACAGAGACTTGGAGGAGAGAGATGGTCAAGAGAGAGAGAGAGAGAGAGAGAGAGAGAGAAGAGAGCAAATGAGCAATGTGAGGTAATCATGCCGAAAAAATAACTCAAGACAGTTGGACATTATGCATCTTTACACACACACATCTTAGATATATTTTTTTCTTTCAATATTCGTCGAGAACCATTTATTACGAGCATATACAAGAGTACTACTTTTTTGACGTGCACGCTAAACTTTTTTTAAAAAAAAGCAAGCACACACACCACTTTACTTGCACTTCACCGCGTTTGGATTTTGGATATGTGTTTTTTTTTTCAAGAGAGAAAAACGGATTTAACGCTCAAATTCGTACGTCTCTGGTCTTGTATATAAATTTGTGTGTATATATATTCATGCATGATTACATAGTATATGAATGGAATGAGGACATGGGCCATCATAGGGAGGTTATATCACATCTCACAAGACAAAATTTTTTATGGTGCTTATTATTATGCCATTTTCCCCTTTACTTTTTGGAGGTACGCATTATAAGCTTTAAGCTCTCGGTGGTGTGATATGATATGAGTGACCAAGAAGGACAGAAATACGTAAAAAAAATATAAGGATGATGATGATGATGCGCGAGGACACACGTAAAATATCCACAAAACATATTCCACCTGTTGCATTATTGAATTGAATTGCACCTTCTTCATCCCCATCGCATGATACCTTCTTCATCTTCATCTCCAAGAATGAATCCTTTTTGTATTTTTACATTTTACATAAGATACATTTATAATATTCTATCCATACATCTTCCAAGTTGGGGCCTGGCCCTTCAGACAGACAGAAAAGAAACGCATGTTACACGAGAGAGAGAGGATATTTTTCTTATTCAATTCTTCACAACAAATGCTCCTGATCATATTTGTATGCTTGGAGGATTTTTTTTAAACATTGGTCGAGTAAGACGGAGAGTGTGTGTGTTTGCTTAAAAAGAATCACTTGAAATATGGAGAAAAATTAGCATAATAATGGCATCCCCAAAGTATTCAACGAAAAAAGGATGATAGAAGGAATGCCTATACTTTTAAACTTTATTTTGTCCTCTGATGATTCCCTGTGTGGAACCTATAATGTATTACTACACTTAGCATCATCATCTCAGGATGGCATTGAGAGAAAAAAATTCTGCACTGGCGAATATTAATTTTTTGGGTAAAAGAAGAATAGAGACGATGTGTGTACTCCTCGGAATTCGAAATCAGCAGCAGAGAGTTATCCCATCCATCCTCGAAGAAGAAGACACTCAAATGTATCATCTCGTGACGCATACGGAATTGCTGATTAGCACATTATATTGTTTTCCTTAACTTACCTATGCTCCCTAAAGAGAGGAGAAGAAAAAAAACACTGCAAAAGAAAAAAAAATGTTTTATTTGCAAAAACTGCCAAAATAAGTTAAAGTTTCATTAGGAATATTTGGGAGATAAGTACAGTCAAAGCTCAAAGGGAGAGAAAATGGGGAAAATGTGTAAATGTTTGTCCGAAAAGACACTGACGCACACACCGCGACCATAGGATTCCTTTGATGGGTTTTCTATCTTAATATATTTTCGAGAAGTAAGACGCACAGACACAAACGTTTTTATGACTTATCTCTTGAGGAAAAAACATGACATATCCTTGTGATTCCTAATGGAAAATAGGAGGGAGAAATAAGTAAGGAGTCCTTTTATGACTCCTTGAAAGGCTCACTTGTGTGTTTCCATAATTTTTACGAAAAAAATGTGCATAAGTATACCGTATGCATTTTAAGTGCCGAAGACGCTGAGAAAAGATAGAATATAGCATTTTTCTCTCTGTCGCGGCTCGGTCTCGGTCACTAACCCTTTTTTCTCTCTGTTTCGTTGTTATTTATGGACGGTGATAGATATCTGGTGACTCCTCTTGTGTATTTACTTTACACAAGACTTTTGGGAGAACAGTTCCCCTTTTTGTTTATAAACTTCAGCGTATTTATCATTTATCATCTCATTCCAGAGGGAAGAAGAAGAGGAAAAGGAATATATGTATACGATCTCGTGTACAGTGTTTCTCGTGACAATTTTCAATAATGTGACTCATTCTCGCACTTCTCGAGTGGAACAATGGACAATGGAACAGCGAAGAAGACTATAAGTCAACCATGGCATATCTGCATTGGCACATATATAACAATATGGCATATAAAATATAAAACTTTAACCAGAGTTCAAAAATTGTTTAGTGTCACCCCAAAAAAGAAAGAAGTATTATTATTATTATGCACTTTTGTCCTTTGGTGGTCTTCGTGGTCAGTAGAATACACTTAACTGTATTCTCTCCTCTCTCCCAGTTCAGTTATCATAAATTCCGTTCACTACAGAACAGAAATAGCTGAACGAGGGGAAGGAAGAATACTCTAGATTATTATGATGACTCTTCTTGGCTTATTGTTTGGCACACGGAGGACAATCATTTTTTTCCTCCTCAAACCTTCCTTTTGGCCAAAAGTCATATCCGAAGAGTTGAACTTGACTTTTGTTGGATTGCATGTTCCTAAGTTTTTGTGGCTTCAATAGTTCAAAAAATGAGAGAATTTCATATGATTTCACGTGAGGTAAAAGGAATTAAATGCTTTAAATCATGCAATCATCGGGTAGAGCGAGAATGTCTTGAACCATGATAAAGTGTCTTCTTCTTCAAGAGAGAGAGAGGACATTAGATGAAAGAACTATAAAAAAATATTATATATATTTTTCTGAAGAAAAAAATATTCTGCCCCGATCTCTTCAGTCAGTTCTCAAGTTTCCCTTCTTGATTTCACACAGAACGTGATAGTAATTTTTAACGAGGATGTGCAGCTAGCACTTATTGATGACGCTCCAAGTTCATAAGTCATCATCATATAAAAAGCTCGGCTCGAGAGAATTCGAGATACATTTCTCGCTCGCAACATGAACGTGTATAAGTATACTTAGGCACACAAAGTAAATAGTACGAAGAGGGAAAAAAATTCCAAAAGAAGGCAATAAAAAGGGAGCAACATGATACTCTTTGAGAGAGAGAGAGTCAAGACGAGTCAAGACGCTGAAGTACTTTTCTAGAATAAGAGATTAATAATATTTTTTTATAAAAGTATTTCGAAATGAGTTATCGGCAGTGACATTCTCTCTCATCTCAAAAAAAAATATAAGACACACTCACACGTGAAATATGGCAAAGCAATAAAGGCGTCATCAGTTCTGCTCACTCGCATCAAGCATAATATTTTATAAGAAAAGTATTAAGATTTTTGTCAAGTGTTTTTTTTTCTTCGTCTTCTTCTTGATGTGGTCGATGTTTTTAGTCTGACTCTGACCCACCGCCAAATGGGAAAATAATGCGTAGGGCTTAACTTTAAGGATATTTATTCTCCTCGTCCAAGTATTTATTTTGCATGGCAAAATCACAAATTTTCCTTTCGGAATATATGGAATGAAGGATATGTTTATAGTGCTCAGCTCATGTCAAATTGATCTCCTCGTCTCTCGTCAGCAAAAGAAGAAGAAAAAAACATGGACGCAAGAGCGAATTATACTCGCTTTTTATAGGAAATCTTTAAGCTAATGGCATTTTTGAGAGTGAGTGGTTTGGTTTGGTTGTGGTTGCGAGTTTAGAAGAAAAAGAAAGAGGAGAAGGACACGATATGCATGACAATGGGATATTGGTGCAAAGTATCATGTGACAATGATGCTTTGCGCGACAAGAGACTCTCTCGATGCAAAGAGAGGGATTGGAAATGTCTACGCATTCCTTATTGGATAAAAGATGATTGAAGGAGAAGTAGCTATGATGTTAGCAGTGGGCAGAACTAATGATGTCCATAAAGAATGAGACAAACACACACACACTCACATATTCATTTATATACATGCATAATGCATACTCTACACATGTTGCGTTACTCACTATTTTCTTACGAAGAATAAAAAGATAATCCTCAGCTTTATTATCGAGCTTCTTTTTCGTCATTGCATTTTCCCCTCGTCTCGTCTCCTCCGCGTTTTTTTCTATATATTTATTCCTTATCGTCATTATTATCGTCATTTGCTCCTTTCGTGTGTGCTGTTGTCACCGTCGTCTTTTGTCTCATCTTCTGCTTTCGTTTGAAGAAGAAGAAAAAAATCCTATTGTCATCCTCTTTTTGTCATGTCCTCCTTCTCCTTCGATGGAAAACCAATCAGGCTCAAGAGAGAGAGAGAGAGGTACAAAAACATATGAGCGTAGCACATTTATATATTCGCCATTCTTTCGCGTAAATGAGCGCCTGCTCGAAAAAACAAAAGACTCAGAGTGAGTGAGTTATCGGAAGTTTTTTTTGAGACAAAAGGTTTAATCTTTAATGCTAATGCAGAAAATATGCACACATCAGACCAGACTAGACCCTAAAACTAATTTTCTTTTTTCCTACCTTCAGAACTGAGGAGATGACGTGTGTGCGCGTTTTTATTTTGCAGAGGAAAAGAAAAGAGATCAATATTTCATGTCCGTTATTTACTGCTCTTCAAAAAGGGGAAAAATTATGCTTACGCGACGAGAGTTGAGATGAGAGAAAGAGAAGTAGTAAATCCCACGCAACAAATTGCTTCTATTGTTGCTCCTCTCACACAAAAGCTTCAACGAGTTCCATAAATTACACGCTTTATGAATGCTGATGAAGACGAAGTTAAATAGCGTCTTGTTAAAGGTTCACCTTCCACAAAATGTGCGACCCTCTCTCTCTCTCATCCTGATGAAGATCAAACTTTTTTTTAATTTGTTTGGCTAAAATTTTCAATACAACATCGTCATCATCATCATCAGGACAAACAAGCAAATGAGTAAGTGCTCCACACTTTGTAAACATGAGAAAAGGGGCAGACAATAAAGCGAACAACGAACAAATTTGTTCGTATGCAAAAAATACACAACATAACTTTTTACTTGAGTTTTTGAAACGAAAATCATCGTCGTCATCATCAGCATCAGGGCAAATGAAAAAAAAATACTTTTTTCTTCGTGAAGAAAGGAAGGAGGACAAGTAATGCAACACAATACTGCATTCACTTATTATTATGCATAACAATACTGAAAACCATTTTAGGCTTGGTGGACGAGAGAGAGAGGAAAAAATTCTTACTTCGTTTCGTACATACTTACTTTTCTCTGGTTCAAACGGATAAAATACCTACTTATGTAGCCTTCGTTAAGAAGCTCTCCTTTTTTTCTCGCTCGCTCTAAAACAGAAGAGAGCTTCACCATATAGCAAACAGCACATAAGCATATTAGAGAATGGAAAAATAGATAAGCAAAAGCTACTTCACTTCTTTTTTTTCTCTTCTCCTTTTCTTGATGAAAAGAAACAAAGATAGTTTTTTTCTAATTTTCATAATGAGATTTTTCGGGATTTATATCTGTGGAGAATAAAGGGAACAGGTGGGCATACAGGTAAAAGGTGTGCTGGTATATTGCTCTCTTCTTCTGCAATCAGAAGCATACTGCATGATTAGCTCCTTCTTGTCTCCGAGAGTACATACATACGATACATACTCATGCACTTCTTTGATTCATTTCTCTGTTGAGCTTTTGAGCTTCTTCTTCCTTTGGTCACTCCGTGTCCATAAGACGGCGAAGCTGATGCTATATCAAGAAATCACATTAGATAAAAAAGCAGAAAAGTTATTCTCCTCTTCGAGTGAGAGAGAGAGAGAAGAAAAAAGTTGGTAACATCAAGAAAAAGCGCATGACCAGCATGAAAGAGAAGACTCCACTCCATCCATTACACATTTTTCCTTTAAGATTCTCAAACCTTCTTCTTTCTTGACTCTTGATAAGAATCTTCCTTTTTTTCTTCTCTCTTCTCTTTCGGATATATGTACGCATATAATGGCTTATGGAATGGAGACGAAGAAGACGATGATGCACAAAGGTCGCTCGTTCCTCAAAATGTAATGTGCAATTGGTGAGATTACGAGTGGTGCACACAAGAGGAAAAATGTGAAGGAGTTATATAAAAGTTGGAGGAAAACACGATGAGACTTCTCTCTCTCTCCTTCAGGATGATTCTTTTTTTTCTCCTCAAAATGTGTATTGTGTGTAGTCAAACGTTTTAATGGTCAAGAGCAAGAAAAAAAGAACTCCGGAGGTATGTGAGCGGAATACATAAACTAACGAGGTAGCAGCACAAAAGGCAAAAAAAACTTATGGGTTTAGATAGGGACGAAAAAGACGAAAAGTGCTGTGTACAAATAAATACTTAACTTAAACTAGTGGCCAGAGATTGACCAAAAATGCTGAAATTGTGTAAGAAGGGAGAGGGAGAGAGGAAAAAAGATGAGAATAAGCATTCTCAAACATCATTTAGTTTTCGTTTATGTATGAACTGGAAAGAAGGGAGCTGAGAATAATAATGACGAGACGACGAAAAAAAGTTTGTAAAACTGATGTGATCTCTTTGCTTGATGTATTCTTTGCGCAACTTTTTCCTTATCGACGGGATGCATTGGAATGTATGAAATGTGAAAAGTGAAGCTAAATGCTTGAAGCTTAAATATATTTAATGAAAATGGCGGTGAAAGTATTAAATGTCTCCTTTTTGCTTGAATTTGCAGACCCGTCCCAGTGACCGCAGTGGGGAACGCAGTCCACACAAAGCTGTCCAACGGAGAAATGTTCGTCTCCAGCGACAGTCTAGGTAAGCACTTCGCCGACACAGACATTCCCATGCAACCGTCAGTGATTGTGAGACGTGGTGACTCCGGAGGAGGAGGAGGGGATGGAGGCAAAGAGTCGCCTCATCTTCTAAGCCATAGCACACTCAAGCTCATAAGTTCAAATGATCATCATCACCACTCCGTCACTCCGGCGGATGTCGTTCCACCCTTGCCCCGGGATCTAGTCACAGTCAAGCAAGAGGTCATCCGTGGCTCGAGTAGTCCTCAACACCACCCCCACCACCACCAACAACAACAACAACAACAACCCCAGCAGCAGCAGCAACAGCAGGAGGATCTCCACCATCACCAACAATTTTACGCTTCCTCCCCTCAACTCTTTGCCTCTCTGAGTACGAACGGGAACGGTGGAACTCCCACGAGCAATGGTTACGAGCCGTATATCCCCACTGTGGTTGTGGTCTCTGCCCCATCCCCTTCCTCTCATCATCACCACGCTGCAAGCGCGACAAGTAATGTTACTCTTTACGACTTTGACAAAAACAAAAACAATGCCAAACTCAAAAAACAATATTTTTACACTTTTACTCGCAAATCCAACTCTCAGATTTCATCTCCAAAATTTCATCCTCATCAACCTCAATCGACAATTTTACCACAGGTACCTCAGGAATATACACGGTCACTTCTCCAGGAAGTGAGTACTACTACGGGGATGGGTATGCTCCGACAACGACCAGGGTGATAAGTCCCTACGATGGTCCTTCCACGTTTGGTGCTCTGGATCGGTATCGCACTCCCGGCGTGGCGCCCGCCTACAAACCCGTCGCCCCTGTCACCGTTGATCTCCCCTCCCCAGATTCAGGCATTGAGGCAGGCTCCATCACGCCCAGAGATGCCAACATCCAGCCGGTAATCATTTTAAAAAAATTCTGCCGTTTGACTTTCACCAAATAATTTGACCTAAGAGCTATTTTACTTGACGTTAGCAATTTTCAAAAATATTAGTCGCTGTCGTAGTTTGTCATGAAAGAAAATATGATGGGGATTTTGACAAAAATACATTATGATTGTGATTGCAATATTCGTGCATGCACAACTCACTTCACACTGCACCCATTGTAAAAGTTGGCTGAAGCTACCATAAATCAGATGACAAAATGTTGAGAAAAAGCCATATGCAATATGTGTATTCCAAATGGAACAAATGAATCCAACGGGACATCATAAACCATATAGTTTTTTTTCTTCTCTTTTTTGCCGTGATTTGCCTCACAACATCTTTTTTGATTAAGAACCCAGCTAAAGCGTATAAATATTCATGAGAGAGTGAATATTTGCGAGGACCGCGCAGTGAGCTCTCCTCGTGAGCAACTTAATTTAGTTCTTTATACTCCACTCCTGCTAACTTATCATATGTGAACTCATAGCACTAATCGTTGAATGAAGGGAGGTTATATAAAACTTCAAAATAAACGACGCACATGATGTCCACAAGAAAGTGTATTTAAAACGAAAAGCAATCTTTGAGATGGAGTGTGGAGTGGTGTATATGCAGTCGTACACTACTTTATGCACCACAAGGAGGAGTTTTTTCTTCTTCTCAATTTTCTTTTCGCGAGAGTAATTAAGCCGAGAAAAGATATGTCTGATGGTAATAAACGTTTTTTTTATTTTTATAAAAATACTTTACTTGTACAGGAGATTAGTACAGCGCTTGGGTTGTCTCAAAAAATAGTTTTTGTAATTGATTCAAGTCATTAATTTTTGATTACTTGTCAACTTTCTTCATGTCTTTTGTACAAATTCGTTGGGGACAAGCAGAGAGAAGCAATTTGCAAGGAGAGGGCTAATAAAACGTTGTATAAAGGAGCACACTCTCATCTGACCATAATCATTATTATATATTGTGTATGCATACTTAATCAATGGGACTACTTAGCTGATGGAAAAAAATAACTGCTCTATGCACTCAGTATGTATATATTTACAAGACGTGTCATATTGTGGATCGTTTTGTGACATGCAGTGTGCACAGCATATAAAATATAGCTGAGCCTTTAATTATGAGATTATCTTTTTTGGTATGCAACCGGCACACTCAAACCAAACCACAAAAACCTTTAGAAGAATATTATAAAACAAAAAAAATATTAGTTGGTTTGCATTGGTCTTTGGTGCTGTACGCATAAAGAACAATATATTATATACTCTTCCTGATAACAGCACTGTAGAGCAGGCATACAACATCTCAGCAAAGTAACAATGAACATCTCATTTCGAATTCAGTTTGATTTGCATTTTTATATTGTCTCGTCCCACAATTCACAATTCGTGCAGAAATCTGTGCAGAGCTCATATAAATGCGCACCCAAATGAAATTCATACAAAAAAGCCCCTACAGCAATATAGCACTGAACAGTAGGCATATATGTGTACGTACTACGCATTCTATCACATGTCGAGCCGATCCAAATAAATTTTTTTCTTCTAAAGTTTAATTATCTTTAGACTAGAGCAGAGATCTTGTGCATTAATTCAAGCATATGATATCAAATTGATTTTGATTGTTATGACTCAGAATCTTTGATAAATGGACAATTAAGAAAAAAATGAATGCCAAAATGTAGGCCATTTAGTTTGCAGCGGAATACTAATCATATCACTCACTCACTCACAAAGTCACACTTTTCAGAATCTCAATTGGCCCTATTTGCTCAAGGAGATGGAGATTATTAGCTTGAATGAGTATAGATGATTTGAAAGGGGAGCAAAAAAGTTTAAACACCTTTTTACAAAGAGAAAAACTAGATCATTTACATAATTTTCTTCTTTAGTTGTGTACTGGTGCTAGTGCTAGTGTTGTAATAAGGATGATGATTATGATTAATTTCCAGAGTGAATCAAGTTGGAAGACGAAGAAGCGTGACATAATCATTATCACAAAAAAGGGTTTAGTTTATATATACAGCTCTAAGGTGGGAGCAATATGATTAATGAAGATGTTCCAGAGAGAACAATGGAGCTAGTCTTAATTTAACAATGATGATCCTCATCACTCCGTTTCATCATGTCGTATACTTTGTGGATGGAGTCTCATTCTCGTCATCATCACCACACCACCATCGTGAATGATCAGTAGCTCTCGTCTATTCCGCACAAGAACGAAAAGGGGACGGCTCCTTTGAGAGTTATTTTGTGTTGGTGTGTGGCGTGTGAGGAGCACCATGTCAAATTACAGTAAATAAACACTCATTGAGACATTGCTCCATTGTTGCAGCATTACTCCTACACGGATAAACCGTATCAGCATATATGATGATGATGACGAGTTAAGTTTATATTCCACATTTTGTAGAACACTACCACAAAACCATGACTCTTCAATTTGATAAATGATCTTTTAACAAGATGTTTAAAATGAGTTGAGAGTAAAGGGACGAAGAAAGGAAGGTGTGCGCATAAAATATCCACATAATGTGAGCAGTCCCTATGCACATAGAGAGATGATGATTGAGTAAGAAAATGAATGAAAAGTTGTCTTCTTGTTGTGTGCTACAAAAATCCCCTCCATCTCTCAACTCTCCGCTCACAAATTTTCTCCGAGTTGGTCAGGTTATGACTATTTACTATTACATTTATTATTATTATCATCAGTGGCTCATAATGCGTATGATGATGATGATAATGTTTTCTTAGCTTATACACATTATTACGGAACGTATATAGAAACCCATCGACTTCAAGGGGGAAATAGGGGAAGATTGGATTGTAGAAGAAGAGAGAAAAGATGTTTTTGTAGTAAATGGTGTAAAAACAAGTTTTAAAGAGATGATCTCTTCTCTCCGAATGACTCAATGTGTCTGCATATGTGTGTTGTTTGCTCAAGTGAAAGATAAAAAGTATAAGTAAAGTAAGTCATCCTTATGATGATGATATTGCGATGAGAGTTGAGATTTTTCCTCGAGATTCAATTCATTCATGAAAAAAGAAAAATACTGGTTTTCTTCTTTCTACACACATACTTTACCTGTTCGAGGTGGAGGTGGTGGTGGTCTGGTGTGTGATGATATGGTGGTGTAGTAGAAAAATTTACGAGAGATAGAGAACCAAAAAAATTAAACCTGTGCTTCAATGGCGAAAAATGTTGGCCTGTAGGTTTCTAGGCGGATTTCATTGAAAAAAATCAACACTAATCGGTGTACATAATCATAAATGAGATAAGGTACAAAATACGTAACTGATAATCAAATAACATTTCCCTTGCGCACCCTGGTTTTTGCACTTTGAAGTTTAAAAAAATTCCCGTGAGAAAAAGAAACTGTCCCGGTCCCGGGCTTGTAAATACTTTTGCAATGTTCATGTTAGTGGTGAAATGTAGAGAAAATTTCAAAGATTTATGAAAATCGTAAATTAAGACAATATTTTGACTTTGGCAGATTGTGGTGAGTGGTGAGGTGATGTCCCTGACCATATGCATGGGAATTTGTAGTAGACAGTTATTGACGAGAGGGTTTCAGACATATCCTCGATGTTACCGGACAAATTTAGATTGGCTTCAAGAGGACCAGTCCAAAATTTCACTTGACTTGTTTACACTCGAGCATAAACGATATGAATGGCAAGTTCACTAACTTGGACTGGCTTGGCCAGCTCATCATTTTTTATTTCCCAAATGTCAAGTACCGTATCACAGGGTTTTTGGGTTTGTAGAAAGAAAGAAAAAAACACATTTTATTACAACCAGACAGAAAAACAATGTGATACGAGAGAAGGAAAACAAAGTGGAAATAATATGGCGTGCGGCTGGCTAACTTGTTTCCCAAGACGAGTAAAACGAAAAGAGCGAAAACCCACAAATTTATTATGCATAATAAGAAAAAATGTGTTGTCTTTCTTGCATAAATTGTAAATAACTAAACTAACATAAAAGTTACGAATTGCATGTCAATAGGGCAATACTGAGAAACACGTAAAGAAAAAAAGTTTTGCACACTTATCATTTTTGGTTGGGCTGAGAATTGAGAAGGGTTATGATGTGCGGCATCTCTATATTTTCAAAACAGATTTTAACGAGAAAAACATTTTTTTTCGTAATGAGCAAAAAGCAAAAACAAAATTGTCTGCAATTTGGAGCACCCTCTCAGCGCAGCACACATTTTCCAAACATCAGAATTGGCAATAAAGATTAGGTTGTTGGCTGATGTGTCCCACACCAGTGTCATTGCCACAACTTTATGCAAATCCAGAATGTATTGGGATGTAGTTAGTAGTTGTCCATTAGTTTAGTCATACAGATGATAACTATATGTAGCTCAATGATAATGCTAGGCTAGAGCAGTTAAAGTTTTTTTTCCTTTCACTTACAAACATCATTTGCTACTCTAATGGGTGGCCATTTTTTATCCTTTAAGCTGCTAATAAAAAAGATGCAAATTCGTTACAATTTTCGCATGTGAGCAAATAACATATTTACTATTTTTATTGTTTTTCTCTCTTATTTGTGCAGGGGTTCGATTACAACGAGCAAGGTCCAATAGGAATTGTGAATGATGTGAGCGGACCCAATTCCAACTCGAATTGTGGAAGAACAACCCCAGCCGCCCCTAAATCCACAAGGCCATGGCATGAGTTCGGAAGGCAGAGTGAAACAGATAAAATTCAGATTCCTAAATTGTACGCAAGACTCTTAAAAACATGAATTATTTTCCAGATGTGATGAGGATGAGGTGATTTAGAAGAAAAAACGATTGCAATTTTCCATCCATATTTTTTTCCAGGTTTTCAAATTACGGATTTCGCTACTATCTTGAATCCCCGATCTCAACAAGTCAGAGACGAGAAGATGATCGTATCACGTATATAAACAAAGGACAATTTTATGGTATCACTTTGGAGTACGTTCCTGACTCAGAGAAGCCGCTCAAGTCACAAACTGTCAAGGTAAGAATCTCTCACGAAAAAAAACACAGTCATTCTTCTCCTTCAAGCATGCATGCAAAGAGCGTCCTTAAAAATTTCATATTCATACAATCATACACAAACGAAAAGAATCACATATATAAAAAAATATATAATCTCATGATTATCATATCATAAAAATTACACATGTCAAATTTTTGCTGGAAACGTCATCCATTGGGACGGACGACGGACATACATACATACACACGACACCTTGAGCTTTTTTCTTTTCTTCATCTTATCCCTCGCGATTGACATTGATGATGAAGCGATTTTGATGGCTGATTTCATAATTTATTCGAATGTAAAAAAACGATCTTCATCAAATTCATGAATAATGAATGTGACTTTCAGCATTATCCTCCTCATTATATTTCATTGTGTGCTAAAGTGCCAAATATTATGTATTTTTGAAAACATTTTTGGGGAGTTACTAAAATACGCAAAAACGCAAATACACACAAAACAAAGCACTTATGTTGTTAGCATAATCTGCACGATAACATTGGAGATATTGTTTTGGGACGACGATATTATATGATGATGGCAAGAGGGCCACAGTCAAAGCAATAAGCAAAATTTGATCATATTATTATAAACATTTCCAAGTCCAACAGAGAATAGCTTGAAGGAAGGAGGAAATCGTGCACTTGTGCCACAGTTTTTCGTGATCAGCCTTGACTTCACAGTCCAAGCTGCAAAAATCCAAAAGAACAATTGAAATGGTCTCTCTCAAGAAGAATATAAATTTTTGCAAAGAAGTCATGAATGCATCTTTTTTCTCTTCAGGAAAAAATTAAACTCTGACAGTGTTTTTTAGCAAGAAAAGATAAACATCTCATCATGATGATGATCATGATGGTACTACAGCTCAGGGAGCAAGTGCACACAAGAGAGAGAACACACACTTTATTGCACGTAAGTGTTTTGATAGGAGGATCTCGAGTCGACTCATCGTTTACTCAAAATGAGTGATTGGACACGAGAACACGAGCTTAAAAGGAGCATAACACAACATAAGAACAATATTGCACACACAACTTTTTTTCCTTTCTTTTTCTCCCTTAATATGCTACATCAAAGCATCATCCCAATCATCATCAACAAATAGTGGCCATTTATTTAGTCAGCGAAGAGATTCGAGTGTGTTTTTCTTTTCAGAGAGAAAAAAGTGGCGAAGTGGGAGTTCTCCTTTCTTTCTCTCTCCTTTTTACAGTAATGAAATGAGAAGCGTGTCGTTTTGTCAAGAGAAAAAATAGGGGAAATGATTATGTGCTTGTAAGGAGGTCTTCCTTACCTTTTGCCCTCTTACTTCTCCCCCGAAAAACAAAAGGCTCTTTTTCTTTACTTCGTATCGCTGAGTAATTTACCTTCACATCCATATCATGAGGGAGATGAGATGATCATCATGTCTGCCATGCGATATGAGAGGAATACTTATTATGCGACGAAAAGGCAGAGAGAAAAGAGATGGAATGGTGACTCCGATTTTTTTAAAAAAAATTCTTTTTATGCATTTGGCATGATGACACAAAAATCCCCTTAAAAAGCAAAAGACACAAAAATATATTATGCTTGTCTTCATTCCATATAATTTATGACTGTACACTCACAATTTATATGCCTTTACTTGTTACAACAAGAAAAAAAGATTTTTTCGTCTCTCTCTCTCTCTCTCCTTCAATCTGGAAAGTATATTCTCAAGATAGGTAGTATATAAAAATGAAGGTCACGGTCGTTTATTAGTTATAATATAGGGATATAGCCTAATATTAATATAATATGCAAATTACTCATATGTTTATATATGGGAATCTATACCTATTATCATCATTGCACAAAATATCTTACTAATTTCCTAGCTCTCTTCTGACTTTTTCACATTTACTCGTTGTTTTACAAAAAATTATTATAAGTGAAGCCACTCCACACTTTTACCACGCACGACGTTCTGGTGCGGAGTGAGTGGTGAGATATTTTCAATCCTTATCAGATCACTGGATCTCTCTCTACATATTCTCTTATCCTATCTTTTTTTTCGCTGGATATTCTCTGGAGAAAAAAAATTAAATGGAGAGGAGCAAAGCTCTTTGAAGTTTTTTTAAAACAGAAAAGAGGGAGGATGTTTTTCATGCTTTCATTACACTTTAGATGAGTTAACCCTTTCTCAAACATAATAATATTATATAAGAAGTGTACGTATATCCATACATACCTAACTGAAGTACATATTGGTCTTTTGGTAGCAGACTTTTTTTCTGAAAGATTCATTACTGTTATTACCGCATTATACTACTCCTACATTTTATTACACATGTGGGCAGGCAAATGAGGGTATATTTCTCCGAGAGCTTGAGCTCATCCTCAAAATTCTTTTTTGAGGATGAGAGAGGAAAAAAGACAATAAGCGGTGATGTACAATATAATATTGTGGTTATGCCCTTTTTGAAGTAAAAATTCAGTGTCTATGTGTCATAAAGTCAAAGGATGAAATGAGAAGGTAGTTTTAGTTTTTAACTTTAACCACGAGAAGATGCCTACTTGACTTTTTAAAGGTGAAGCACACTTTGAAGTTCTCACGCTTCTGACAGATTTTTAAATGGGAGAGTAGAAGGAGACGGGAAAAAAATCTCTCACGAAAACAGAAGACAGAAAATAGAGCTTAAATCTGTAATATGCTTATGCGGGCTAGTTACAACTCCCTCAATAAAAAAACAATATGAATCTGAATCCGTTACTGTTTTATTACTTTACCGACTAAATATAGTTGGGATATGCTGGGGGAATTTTTTTAATGGGAGTCCGATCAAATTTGGGTGAGGATGACTGATATCATATTATTTGTACTTTGAGCTCATTTTCATTCTGAAAGAATTTGTGTGTGGATGGGTATAAATGGAGTGTATCGTCTCCCTTGTTTCACCCTCTAATAACAATAATACTTGGTGTGGTTGGTGTTGGTTCCTGTACCAGAAAGCGTCATGAATACCGAGTCCCTTCCCTATCCTCCCGAGAGTCAGAGACAAAAAATACTCTTTGGTATGAAACAATGAAGACGACGATAATTCGAGGATATCGAAAAAAGGGGAAGAAAAACATTGAGTTGAGACAGTATTATCACGCAAACTCACAAAAAAATAAAGTATGTGCCTGTTCTTCTCCGAAAGTGTTCTTGACTCTATTCTTCGTAAAAGTCAATGATACATACACTCACTCCACAGCTGCTGCACAGTTTTCTTTTACCTTGTGAAAAGAACTACCTATGGATTGGACGTTGGGGATAGGTTACAAATATGTTACCACCATCCATCTCCTCAGGTTTATCCATTTCATTAAGAAGAGCTGTAGCCCATTTATTTAGAATAATGGTTTCAATAAATCTGACGATGGAGATGAAAAGTAGTAGCCAGATTAACTTTTAAAAGTCATGAGACTCACAATGCTCAGAGGACGAGAGAGAGAGTGGAGACTGCGATGGAATTTTTTGGTGCGTCTGTAATCGTGCAAGTCTGGAAATGCTAGATGTATAAACATAAAGAAAGGATGATTTTTTTCGTATGGTGCATAGTGATGATATACCGTTTAACCCTTTCCTTTTACATGTATCAAATCAACCCCAATGCCTATGCACAGAGTAATGTACGACAAATAACAAATTTTAATGATAGGATTAGAATGCAATCGCCCCAAAGAAAACATTACAAACATATAACCCCTTTCATATAAACTCTAATGTGATTTCTCTCTCTTTATTTTTTACAATTTTTTAAAGATGCCTTCATCAACTGTCAAACTCACTATTCATCCGCACAAACTCGTGAACAAGTCAAATTTAGAAACTATCTTTTTATCTGTCATATTTTCCTAATTACAAAAGTTTGTAAAAATATTTTTTCCTTCTTTTTTTGATTAAAAATGAAATTCCCCAATAATGTGTGTGCACAATTCGAAGTTGACAATTTACACGGTGAAATAATGAATCTTGTCAGCACACATTCATCACACTGTCAATCAGCTTTTATACGTTCGTCGTGAGCTTCTCATTTTCCCTTTACTAAATGCGGGCCAATAACTGCAAAAAATAACCATATTTTCCTCTCTTTGACGAAGAGAGACGCCTTTTCGTAATGCATACAAAGTGGTTAGTTAATTACTCCCTGATGATGATGTTTATTTGTAGGCATCATTGTTAACTTTATTATTTTACTCATTTTCTTCTCTTTGATTTTGATATATGCACTTTTTTGTGTGCACTTTTTGATACGACTTGAGCGGAAAATCACTACAACTTGTGTGCATTCTGCAAAGTAATTGATACTAAACAGGGAAGTTTTTGTTCTTATCCACATAATATTTCACCATCCTTCCATCCCTCCTCATACTCCTCACCATAATATTCAACTCGATTCGTCAATTTTCAATTCAATTAGATTTCACTGATGATGACCATCGTCGTCGTTGTCTCCCTGTGCGCAACACAAAAGTGATTCATTCACACTAAAGAATTACAGTGTGGATCCAATACAGCGCCCTGATCATGACCACCAATTAAATATTCCACTCACGAAGTGAGCATAGAGACATCGTATGTCATAGCCTCAGCCACGACACACGGATTCTCTTCTCTCCTCTACTCTGCCTCTCTGTATTGTATTGAGGAGGATTGTTTCATTGCTTTATCCCACTTCCTCATTGCCACCACCATACCATCATCATCATCTTTTTATTCACTTATCCAAATAACACCTGTGTTATCGTATGCACGTCTCTCTCCCTCGCTGGCAAAAGAAGACTTTGTTTTAATGACTGCTACTTTTTGGTGGATCAATAACGATAATTCACAAACGATCATTGTTATTATGATACCGTGCAGCAAACAGTTAATTTCTGGTGATTCATGACATGCCACGGCAGTATATGCGCGGTCGGTATCCCTCTTTTCGTCTCGAAATATTATAAATGTTTTGTAGAGGTATGATGTCTGCATGCCATCGACACATAAGAAAATTGCTTTCTGGATATATGTCAACAATCCGTTGTTTAATGATTAAGTGACCCGGAATCAACGTTCAATGGAATTAATTACATTCATTTTGTATGTGAATGTGGTGTGGTGGTGTGTGCGAAGGAGAAAAAATGTCGTCTTTTTGTGGCTAACGACTAATGACATGACGAGGACAGGACGACGTTACGCAAAGCTAATATACCTACGTGTGCACATTATAAATTTGTTTATTAAACCAGCGGTAGTTAAAAGTCAGAGAGAAAAAGTAGTTTATAGTTTAAATTATAAAGGAGTCCTTTTTGTCAAATCAAATATTTTTCCCGTTTTGTTAAACGATGAGACACAATGGATATCTCCTTCCTTCATAATATTTTCATCGTTCGAAATTCCCCTTTTATGGCTATATACACCTGATGATGTTTTTTAAAGGGTGATTCCTGATTTCATTTGAAAAGCAGAGATTCCATTCGCCAGACACAAGTATTCTTTCATATGTGCTGCTTTTGCTTGTGACGACAGATGAATGCTGCTGAGTGAGGAATGTCATCATGCTACTCTAACACGTCACTTGATTTACAACAAGTGCGACTTCATAAAAAAGAGATTACAATGGGATTTTCATACTCTTCACTCACGAGACGACGACGACGACGACTCAGGATTAACAAACGAAAACCTTTTTTTTTGAAGAATGGACGCATAATTGATGAGGGATATCTGTCGATTTTTGTGATGTCTTTTTGACCACAAAAAAAATTGCGTTTTGGTCTTTGTCTCATAATTGCTTATTATGCTAAACGGGCAATGTTTATTGAGCGATGTTAAAAGTGCAAAGGAGATTATATAGTTTTATGTTAAAAGCTTTAAATGGGATATACCTAAAAAATGATTGTTTGTATTTTTTCTTTTGTTACAGTCCGTAGTTATGCTAGTGTTCCGTGAAGAGAAATCGCCTGAAGACGAAACGAAAGCGTGGCAGTTTTGGCATTCCAGACAACATAGTGTAAAACAAAGGATTTTGGATGCAGGTACGAACATCTTCAGCATTTTTACCGTAAACAAAACTTGTTCGAAAAAGTATTTTTCCATTGCGCTACTAATGTTGCTAGAGAAAGTTGGTGAAATCATGTCAAAAAAATGTTTGTAAAGAGTTGAAGAATCTTCAAAGTCAAAAATGTTTTTAAAAAAGTTTTATCTTTCTGAGAAAATATTTTTCTGCCCTAAATTACTGTACCTGGATCTCAGGTACATTTTTTTGCAAAAAGAGGTCAACCGAAAAAAAACCATAAACTGTTAGAAAAATTGTTTTCTGATGACGACACAGAGAGTGAAATGGGCTCATCTTGTTTCAACGGAAAAACCCCTATGATTATACACATGTAACATTGAAAACTGTTTGGAACTTTGACTTGTTCTTTTTACCTTGTTTTCTCAGCGGAAGCAAAATAAGTGTCACACTTTATATTGTTCCTCTCTCTTACAACAAATTTCCCCAAAAGAACCATGTAACATGTACTTCATGCGAAACATATATACCTCCTTCACGTTCATAATAATAAGTTTCCTTCTCTCTTCAAGACCATATTATTATCATCGCGACTGATTACAACGAAAAAAAAGATGGACCGTTGCTTTTTCATTACTTACAAGCATACTACGAAAGTAGCATAAATATATTGCAATTGGTATTCTACAGTTCTTTTTCGTGGTGATGGTGTGGTGGACACAGTATAAAAAAGTAGCAGGGAGTTGCTAGTTGATGATTACTATAACCAAAAGGATACATGATTGCACAGAATATATTTCACATTATTCGGATACAGCTACACAGTTCATTGCATATTTGCCTATTTCTTCTTCTTCTTCTTCTGAAGGGGCATCCTGGCATCATGCAAAGTCAGAATACTTTTCGGACATTACACGAGCGAGTGAAGACGAAGAGAAAAAAAACACTGCACGTCTACCTACACATATATAGGCTCATATCATCCTAAAAAGTAATATAAATGTGAGAGGAGATGTGATGTGATGTAATAATGGTCAACCTCGAACCTCCGTCTGCAATTTCTCCTGATGTACAGTTTTCATCTTCTCTCTCTCTCTCTACCCTTCTTGCATCATTTTTGCTACCTCACATTCACATCTTCTCCACTGAGCTACTGCTACTAGGACAAACCATAAGAGACGATCATGTTGAGATTGGGTTCATTCACCTGTTGAACTTGTTCCCCTCATCATCATCACAAGAGACGAGAGAGATATACACAAGAAGACGAAGAAGGTTTTTTTTCTGCTTCACTGCAGTAGTCCATCTCTCCCGAATCAAAACTATAGCTTCTGCATCTTTCTTTTCTGTCATGTAGCATGTAACATGCATTATTATACGGTGAATGGTCAGGATGAGGAGAAAAAAATCACTGTATTATTTCATGATCACATCTATACATCAAAGTGCAGAAAAAAATGGAGATGTGTTTTTTCTTCTGTACACCGAAAACCAAACCACCAATTCTCTCTTGAACACAGAGAGTGAGAGAGAGAAAGAAAGAAAAAAGAACCGCTATGTGACTGACTGACTGCATTATTATTGTTGTTTGGTTCAGAAATTGACATAAAGTATAATACTATGTGGTCCTCTAATATCTGCCACAACAGTAAGACTCTCCGTCAATTGACGGACTAGTCACGGCAATCCTTTTTTGTAGGTGTGTGTGAGTGTGCGTAACTCTTCTGCTCATCCTCTCCATATAATTACACCTTATATTATTACTTTTTTCTCTCCTTTTCCTCAACTGTTTGTTTTCTCCTCAAAACTAGATCATAACTCTGAGTGCAAGTCCAACAAATGAGGAAAAAAGTATGACCAAAATCATATCAAATCACACAATTTTTTATATTTATATTTTTCCCATATTGACCCTCATAAAATCGTGTGAGTAATGTTTTGACAAGTTCGAAGAAAAACGTCTAAATAAACACCCTCGCATTATTTTTTTGTTGAGAAAAATAATACATGTATACGATTTTTTTGTGTACAATTGTGAGTTCATAAAGGCATTTAACATTCCAATCTCATCCGCCAACAGTATGTGTACACACTATACCTTATGATGATGATACACATACACACCGGCGTGCCGTGCTAAAGGAGCAAATTAATAACATGATTCAATGGAAGGAAATAAGGGCAACTATTATCTCCACCATTATTACTTTGGTGTATAGCCCATCACACACATCATCCAAATATTTTCCCCCTCAAGTAAATATATATGCGTCATATATGAATAAGGTTTTATATTTGAAAAGTGGAGAGATTCTGTTACTCGATACGATGTAAAAGCATGTATTAGAATTTGGTATTTTTTTCTTCGTCTTTTCTTCCTCGTATTATCATCAACAACGGCAATTTTCCGCGAACAGAATATCAATGAAGGGACTCACATTATCAAAAAAAGTACAATGGTATGTCTAATAGGAATGATGATGATCATCAGTCAGGTGCTTTTTCGCCTTTTCCTTACTTACAGACATATAGCAACACACACACAAGCACACCATCATAATGATTGCCGTCGTCAGAAGATCATCCTAAATCTGAGAGAGTTTCGGAATTTTCATGCAGATGAGTGACATGTTCACTCTTCAAAGGAGATTCAAAGGGTAGCAGAATATAAAAAAGAAGAGCGTATGCATACTTTTTTTTACCATTGCGTGTATGAATGTGATGTTTTTAAAGCGTCTTTATTGATTGCCTTCGGGATATTGATGCCCCTGTTTACTTTAATAGTTTATTCACATGCTATCTTAGTATCTAAACCTTCGCAGCCATTCAAATTCATGCGGATTTTTTCTCCTCCGTCCAAGAAGCAATTATACACCAATCGTGCAGTCTCAATTGTTCACAAAAATGACTTTTGTTGGGAAGGGTGCCGCTTTTCTTTTTATCTTCTTCTAAGGACATTATATATATACCTTAGAACCGTCAGTAAACTTTATGGTAATCATCATCAAAGTAAAAGAGTCACTAAATGTTTCACGGTTCCAGAGTAGTTTCTTACGTAAATACTTTTTAAATGGGTTTTTTGGTAGCTAGATAGACGGAGAGTACTACTTTCAAGAGTGCATTATGCATGCATGAACGCAGACACACTGACAATTTTCATGTTTGATGATCGTGACGAACTCATAAGACTACTTTTCCTCCTAGAAGCCGACCAATAGACACACAAAACTTGCCTTGAATAGTCGTAGATAGAATATATTTTTAATGTCTTGTCTCCTCTCATCTACTGCCTTGTGACTAAAGTTTAAAAAAATAACGTTGAGAGTTTTGAGATGCGATATAGCACTCCTCTTCTCATCCCATTGTAAGTAGCGAAGAAGTATAGTTTGGTCTACGTTTTACAATTTCACACACACATACACAGCTCCCTATTGGCTCTCTTGCCGTTTACACTGACAATAGGGCTTTTGTTATGACTCCCTGCCAAGATGATTATTAATAGGTTCAGGAGCGGAGTGAGTTGAAGAGATGAGATGGCAAAAAATAGGAATGGGCGGCGAATGAGAGGTTCTCTCATATACGCACACACACACACATTTTGAGTAGCTCACCAGAGTTGAATACGAAACGAGATGATCATGCTCGTCGCTCACTAAACAAATCTCTCTGTTCCGTTAAATATAGACAAGAGTGAGTGAGTGATTGTGGTATGGTGGTGTGCATACGCACACATTCAAAATCCTCATGTTGAGTTGAACATTGAACGTCACACTCGCAACCATGTTTGACGAATGGTGAAAAAGACATATGGTTCGTTACGATCAATGAAATGATGAGTAATGGGCTATATGCCATAAAAATTATGTATGCCTACTGCATACATACAAAAAAACTTTTGCTTTACATTTTTTGTTCCGTGTGTGGGGAGTTTTCAGACAAAAAAAAACAACTTTTCCTTTGGTATGGTAAGGGTTGAGGTGTGAAGTAATGATAATTATTATTAACAACTTTTCTCTCTTTCTCTCTCTCTCTCCAGATATGAACAATATGGGTTGAGAGCTAAATCTAGTTCATTCATCACGTTCTCTCTTTGAGCAAACCTTCTTTTTTTAAAAATACTCAACCAATTTCCCCATTGTACTTATACTTTTTTTGTTAAAATACTTACACTTTAAAAATCCGAGATATAACAAAAGGCTGATCCTGATTCCAGAGAAAGATGACAAAATCGAAACAAGTCGTTTCCCCCAAGTTCCCACGAAATGAATGAGTCAACGACGAGAGATATTCTCGAGTCAAAAGTTTGTAGACAAGGACAATTTATTTTACTGACATTTTCATTGAGAATCTCTGATGAGACTTTTGTGTCTTTTCTCTTGAAGTCTAGTCTCATACGAAGGCCAAGTGCAAGGCATTGTATTTGAACAAAAATTGTATATCAGAGATGGGAAATATGTGTCTTCTACTAGAGGAGTATAGTAAAAAAAAGTGTAGAAATAGTAAATGAAAATCAGAAATCTTCCCCTTTTTTCTTTTATCAGTCGGGATATCGGAGACAGTGGGCGAAGGGAAAAAACGAGGAATCCTGTTAAAGTCATTAAATGTCAGAAAATAACTTTGAGAGAATATATATAGAGAATTTTTTTATATTCTTTTTCCCTTGATTTACTCCTCCCGATGTTAACTTTTTAATGACTGTTTTCGCAGGCGAGATTGGTGATACACAAAATTAGAGAGAGAGAAAAAAATCACGTATTCTCGTAGAGAGTTGTGTGTTCTGCATTATATTTTTTGTTGAGGTTATTACTTTTGTTATTTACTGACAACAAGCAGCTCGTGGAAATGAAACGAGAGAGAGAGAGAGAAATAATAAAAGGTAATATAATCACATACTCAATATAAATATGTATAACAAATAATACGATAGGAGAATAGAGTTTTGAGCTTCTTTTTATCACTCGCACAAATCTCCACTTTACTCCTCTCCAGAAAAAAAAATTGTTTTATGTGAGTACGTGTGTCCGTCTCCGCTTTTATCTTGAAAACTACGAACAGTGATGGGAAGAGAAGGAAGGCCGAGTAGAAAAAAATAGGCGAGAAGAACGTCGAAGAATTTAACTTGAAACCTTGATACGATACTTTTTATACAATTTTTTTGACTCTGTCTAGCGATGCGATGTGGGATGGGCAATAATGCACTAACTGAAATCAGGATGCACACTTTTTTTCTTGGGAATTATTTCCAATTTTAAGCTTTTCTCTCTCACTCGGTTTCCTTTCAGAATTTGATGATGTTCACGTCCTATTATTGGCTTCCTCATCAGTCTCGGAGGCATTTTTCCTTATTGCAGTTGACGAGATGAATTCATGCCGAAACTGAAATTGCGATCTTTATCAGAATTCCTTATGAAATGGCAGCATAAAACACAATGTTCAAGTTTTATTTTTACTCTTTTGTTTGTAAGTAGTTTCTCCGAAGTTGAAATTTGAAAACAAAAGCAACATTGCAGATTTAATAGATTAGCATCTCGTATGCTTTACGGCACACTTGAGATCCAGTTCTCCTGAGCTTTAACTTTCCTTTCAAAGCCGCACAAAAGTACAAAAAAACTTCAACTCATTTCCAGCTTTTTGGTATAATGAGTAATTAGAGTACTTTCTTGGCTAATTAAGGAAAATTTTATGGGATCCAATTAAACGGGGGGAGAGAGAGGAATTGAAGGGTGAAAGTCTTTATATTTTATATAAGCTTTTATTTATATAGCTTATGCTCGGCTATATATAATCTTCTCCAACTTGAAACATTTAATTTCAGCAGAATAAATTTCAAAATTATGAAATATCTCGAGGAGAACTTAAAAATATAATTCATCCAGGGTCATTTTTATTCCGGATATTATGTTGATTTTGTGTTACGCAAGAAACAGGGAAAAACAAGGATTTTTAACAAGTAAAACTTTTCTCTCGCTCGAGTCAAAGCCGTGGTCCGTGGTCGTCGAGTCATAGTGTAATGTACGGAACGTGACTTTGATACACTGAGATTGTGTATGCATATACGATGATGAGGATATGAGTGGCACAAACAATAATAAATGTTGAATTAAGCGAAACCTCTTCATGGAGTTTAGTCTCTCTCGAAATTTCTCACACAGCTTTTCATCATAATACAATACACACACAAGCCATGTAGAACATAAAACATAACCAAAAGTCTGAAACGAAGGTAAAAAAATATTACACTCGGCAAGGTTGGAATAGTAATTAATTTCATTCGTTTTAGAAAAAAATATGAAATAAATGTTTGTGTATGTATACGACTCATCGTCAGCACACCATAAGGTAAATATATATAAGCTTGACTTGACTCTTTTCCTCTCTCTCTCTGGCGCAGATTTTTTTTTATTATTATTATTCTCATTCTCGAGAATGTTGAATGTTTCAGAAAATAAAGTGAAGTCAAGTGGTGTGCACTTGCCTCCGTTTTGTGGTCAAGCAGAAGCAGAGTTTTTTGTCTATATTTTTCTCAACTTCTGCGATTATATGACTCGACGAGAAAACATATACTTTTTTCGAGAAATATATATGACGATGATGATGAATAAAAGTTGTAAAAGGGCGAGAAGAAGAGGAATTAGAGGGGAAATTGAGTAAGAGAGTGTAGCAACCACACCATCATCATCATCATGGGTCACTGATTACATTTTTCTGGCATTTTATTATCAGAAAACAAAGTTTTTTTTGCTGTTGTTTTGCTTCAAGCTGGAGGAAAAATTACAAGGTGCATATTGAATTTAGAATGCAAGAGTATATGTTTTCGTATATATCCAAGTCTGTATGCAATGCAGAAAAAGGGTTTAGGCAAAATGGAAAAGAGAAGATGATGAGACATGGAATGCGGTTTCAGTCTCTCGCAGTGAAACGCACATACGGGGTGTATACAACGAAAGAGAGAGAAAACATTTTATATCCATGTGCATTTAACTTTTGCTCCTTAATGGGATCCTTTGTATGCCGAGCTTCATTCTCGGGCTCATCATCATGAAGTGAACATTAGCGAAATAATGGCTTCCGATAGAACTCCGCGAGAGAAAGAGAGAAAAAAGTTGGTATGTAAAAGAGAAGCTGTTTGCTCCTTTTGCTAATCATTATTTTTATGTTTTATATAAAAATGGGGAAGGGAGAGAAGAGAGAAGCTTGAAGAAAATGCATTCTCCGACTTTTGATCGAAATCAGTGATAAACTCGTCGCATAATAATATTATTCGTATCATTTCTTTGAAGAAAAAAAATTGTTTCCAACAACGTCTATAATAATAATAACACAAAACAAATTCTGACTGAGGCGAGACGAAGACAAAGTCATAAATGATGAAAAGCAAAGTCCAGAAAGAAGAAAAACGATATATATGAACGAGGTGAACACAATAAATAACTGCTAGCGGCTAATAAATAATTGCTGCCAGCTATTAAACTTGGAGAGAGAAAATGCTAATTTATTTCCTCCTCTCGTTTATATTTGCTGTTGCTGTCGATCTTATTTGAAGACAGAGAGAGAGAGAGGAATAGTTACTCGTCCAACTTTATTACTTGGCTGATTTTCATCAACTCAACTCACCAACTTTTCATTTTTTATGCAACATTTTATGCAATGGTTTTCCAAGCGAAACAATTAGAGTAGAAGCAACGAGCTCTATATATGACTAGAGACAATGTGGATTCCAAAATGAACGTTATACGTTTCACAAATCTGTGACAGGT
>JAQFZW010000821.1:0-40987 GCA_034687055.1 Heteromurus nitidus | reverse complement strand
TTTCTTTTCACGAAAGTAGGGAACCTTATTTCCCATTCCACCTTCCGAACTTCCCCAATAGAATCCGTACACAGCTATTGATTACTGTTCACTATGCATTTGTGCAATTTTTATCTGTACCCTCCAACAATCTCATCAACAAAATTATATTTCATTGGCGGCTTTAAGCTTTGAATTATATTCAATAGAAATTTCGAACCTTATGTCACACTGAAAAATGTATGTACACAAACATACGTACAATAAAATTTTGTATGTGTTTTATAAATTATTTTATTCCCATGTTCTCGCTACTTGTTTTCCGATGAATAGTCATGATTAATGATTATATTGAATGTACTGTCCAAATCAATAGACAGTTAAATGCTTATCTAAATGTCCTTCTGCCCTTGGCAGGTCTTGCCAATTGATTGAATTTACAAATTAACGTCGGAAATATAATTATAACAAATCTATCAAATAACAAATAAGAATGAGTGTGCTCAATGCATCTAATGACTTTTGGATAATGCACCATTATTTTAAAGACGTACGAAAGTCAATGGTAAATAAATAATAAATTAGTAAGAAACTATGTATTAACGTCATTTCTTGAATGTACGATGCGATGTCTGTTGAATAATTAATATCTCCTCATGTCTGTACATTCCTTCCCAGAATTTAATGACTTTGGCAATTTCATGTATTAAGACTAATGCTCTTGTAAACCTGAAGAGAAATTATTCATGAAACTATGCATCCATGCATTATGTACACTTTGTGGATGTCCATTTGATACATTAAGTGCTTTTGATAATAATAACGGCCTACTCATTACGATATAATCAACAAATGACCTCTAATATCATTTTACCAAATGTTAGCTCGATGGTCATGGACCGCATGTGTGCACGACAGAAAGTTCTCTCAAGGATTCTCCTTCTCAATGTTCCGTAAATAAGTCGAATGCAGTTTTTTGAATATGGATCGCATCACCTTCTCGTTTTCATTCTATTTTTACGTTCAGCCATATTCCTCGCTTTCCCCGTCCTAGTTTTCCTTTCTCCTTTTGTAACAAAGGAACTAGGCCGTTTTCCATTTTGCCCACAACCATGTTATTCACATTTCCAAGTTTCTCTCGAGTATTTTTTTTCTATTTTCAGATTGGAGGATCGATTGGAAACAAAATCATTAGAATATGTACGTACGTACGCGTACGAGGCAAGGAATACATCAAACTTTGCCATTTTGCAATATGTACTCGTGTGAGAGCATACATAAAGGGGGAGAGAGAAGAAGAAAAATATTTTATTCAGTTCTCGTCAGTTGAACTTGAGCTCTCCAGTTGATTTGCTTTTGGAAAGACAGGGCACAAACTGGGAGAAGCAGTGATATATATTTTTTTGTGTTTCCTTGCACGTTCATTTGTAAGAATTCATTCTTCCATGCATTCGACAAAGTTTGCTGAAGGAAAAACGTATATTTTTGTAAGGATTTTTTTTTCAATTCCATTTCATTGGCACGAAATCTCGGTCGACTATTGTGAGAAGTGGAGAAGACTTGAGGAAAAAAGCATGAATCCACTTTACTGTTCGACACACACACATGGAAAATCCAATTCTTATGCCGACTGACTGACAACACGACAGCGCCACATATAGTAATGCACATAAAAGTATACTGATAATAATAACACGCGTTTACGACGGGGCAATATGTGTAACTGTAAATACAAGGGTGAGAGAGTGAGAGAGAGAATGCATCCGTTCCTCTGAAGGGGAAAATCTTCAATTTCATTTGAACTAGAAGTGTGCGAAGCAAAAAATACTCTCTCTCTCTCGAGGTAAACATATAAGATAAACTGACACGAAATCAACAACAACTCCAACTGAAACAAGGACAAAAAAAGTTTAGCAAATCCTTTAACCTACTTTAACTTGCCTCCTCCCTTCCAAAAGAAATTGTATAAATTGAAACACTGTTTCAACTTGACTAGTCTCTAGTTTGACCTTCTACTTTTAATATAGCACTTGCATTGACCAATTCCAAGAGATTTCGCTAAATCTACTGACATGTTATTTGTCTTTCTTCTCCCTTCACAATGCAAATCACTTCATTCCAATTTCAAGACAGTCGCAAGGCACACACACTCACAACTTCTTCGCGAATAGAATAAAAAAATACTGGATAAAACACTTTCTCTCTTCCCTCCGTCAAGTTTCCCTAAAAGTTGTCCATCCAACTTCGCGAAGGAATTGGTCAACCTCGTTATTGAGCCCATGAGTATGCTCTAGTACAAGCCTAATTTTCTCTGAACGCATCTACTCGAAAAGGAAGACGAGAGAGAAAAAGTATTGCGTAAATTTTCGCCACAAGGGAATAAAAAAAGAAGGGAGAAAGTAGAGCTAAGTAAAAGGAGCAGAGAAGAAAGTTGAAGAAAGTATGTTTTTTTCATTCTTTCTCTTCGAAGATATATACAAATTTTTTGTATCAAAAAAATGTGTACAATGTATCCTTGTCCCAAACGACGGACTATTTTTTTGCGAAGATGTAGCTAGAAGATAAAGTAAGGAAAGACTTCCGCATGGCTTGCCTTTCTCCCCTGCAGGCTTTTCCTTATATATAAGCCAAACTTGTATAGAGTTGTTCGTCGTCTTTGCATCTTTCTTCGAGAGAGAGAGAGAGAGAATGTGACTTGAACTCTTCTCTGTGGATGATCCAAACTTGCATGGTGAACTAGTGGAGCGGCGAAATTTGGTTCACTAGTTATGCCCTGCTTCCGCCAAACTTGCGTTTTTGCCTCTCTCTCCCGGAACTACTTACTACAATTTATATTTGCATTACTCTTCCATGTAACTTGCACGCTTTCAAAATCCTCTCTCCAGTATTTTCCACCCATTGTCATGCACATGTACAGAGAATAGTTGTACAAGAATATAAGACTCCCGAAAATATCCAACACACAATGTGCATGCAGTGCACATGTAATCCTTAATTATTATATTTCTTCTGTGTGATGTGATACAAAAGCCAAAAGTAGCTTTTCTGCAGTCCTTAAAGTTTCCTTTTTTTGTGTGTGCAACACACGATATGAGTGTCGTGTGGGCTCTCACTAAGCTCCTCACTTCCATTAAATGCACAAAAGTCTTCGTGGAATATTAGCAAAAAGGTTGCTTAAGGCGGCGCTTTTTGTTCCGCGAGAGTCGTACAGAAGAGAGCACTGATTGCAGAGTTATCGTCGCACAATAAAGAAGAAAGAAGGGGAAAACGGTGGCCGTAGTGGTGTCTGGTAATTTATGGGATCTGAGGGGCGATATAATCAATTTATTGGAGCTATGCCATTAGGAAAACTGAAGGAAATATATAAAAAGGGTTGAACAGCAGTATTACTAAAGCTAACCCCACCTTCTATGTCCTCCTCCACCTTAGTCGGATGGTCGTTTTTTTACGATGTTCTTTTTTGTGTGTGTGTGTGCCACAGTGCCACCACTTCTCTCTGTGTGATTCAACACCAGTTTCAAGTTATGTTATGGTTGCTCACAAAAAAAACTCGAGAGAGAACACACAGAAAAAAGTATTTCACCATTACCCAAGTACACACACACCCATACGTTGTTTTTACCATGTGTGGCGGCATTTTACCCTCAAGTTATATAATAACTGTGCGAAATATTTATGTATGAGCAGAGCGTATATAAGGAAGAAAAAATATGTACCAAAGTAGGGAAAGTTGAAGGGGAAAGAAGAGATTTGCTTCCCGTTGCACCTCCTCTGGACCGAGTATAAAAAGTGTGCAAGGATTTTTTTCGCGTTGCTAATATCAATTTCCTAGATTTTCGCGTGCCACACCAACAAAGAAGAGGAACCAAGTTCCAAGCACCTTGCTGAGCTAGTATTTGAAGATGTGCGACCTTTACTACTTTTATGTAGAAGTAAAAGTTTCCTATTTCGCTATACAACGGATATATGCATGTCCTATGGAAAGTATCCTCTTGCACATTCTTGTGTGCTCCAAACATTGCCATTTTTGGATATTCATATATATACCCTCGTAATATGTGTCTTTGCATATGGTTAGAATTTATGGGAGAAGATTTTCATTGTCTAAGTGTTGTTTACGACACTTGCGCCACGGTTTAATGGGTTTCTTGCTGGAATCAAGGAAAGATTGCAAATCAACCTAAAATGCATGCACTCTCTCTCTCTCTCTCTCGCTCTGCAAAAGAGAAAGCGGCCCAAAAGCCAACTCAGCGAATGTACAAGAAGCATGTGTGGATGTGGAGGTGAGAGAATAAAAGAGGAAGTGCGGTGGTGTGTGTATGTGTTGATGATACTCTGGTATTTGGTGTTAGTGAGCCCTTTTGTCTTCCACATCCATTATACGCTACATGAGTCTTGAAAATTGCTTAGAAAATGGGTTGATTTTCGGAATGGAAGGAAAAGACTTTCTTTCTGCCAGTGACTTTCCTAAGAATACCATGTGTATACCTCCAGATGATTTTTTGCACGCGCACAGATATATGTATATCCTTCGTATAAAAGATGACAACATGAGTGCTACCTGGCTTGGCTGGGATTATATAAGGCTTTGGCTTCCTTATCATAACCTATCTGACCTCTGGATAATTCATCTTATGGACAAATTCTCAGTTTTTTCTTCTTCAAAATATAGATGGCAATTTTGGGTGATAAATGTTGAAAAAATTATGAAATATGGGACAGCGCCTTGCCTTCATCGTATTAAAATATTAGCCTCTTTATTGGGCAATCTATTCTGATTGGATTTTTAATATTGGCTATTCCAAATAGATTTCTTTCGAAAGAAAATACATGATTTAGCAATTCATATTCATTCGATTGTGGCGAAATTGCTGGAGCCATTAGAACTGTCAATGGATTCAATGTGGGAAATACATTTGCGTAGTGGTCTCCAAATTGGCTTTCGTGAAACACGAATCATAATCGTAAGTGTAGTATTCATTCTTACGAGTTTTTACAAGAGAAATCATCTATTATTTTATCATTACGTGGTGTAACCTCAAAGTTTGAGCCGACATGTGTGTCTTGAATGGACGAAGAAAAAAATAATGGAACGAGACTATCCATATTCTTCATTCTAGCCAGGTACTTTCCACTAACTTGATTTTAAACGTGTCTGATTTCGTATTCGATAAAATGGTGATAAAATCCAGACTTGGTTAAAAAAAAGTAGTTCAACTTTCCAGTGAAAGTGTCGCCCCCACATCATTTTCATAATAACAAACTGCAGCAAGTCAAGCGTGATAAAAGGAGATTTTGAGTACATTTATTTTTTCAATGAAAATACGATCTATGCATTTGTGCTTCGGAACGCACACAAATATATATAACACGTCTCATTGTCAGCATATCATCACAAAGTTCAGTTCTCAACTTTTACTTCCGTTAGTCTGAGCAGCCTGTTTCAATCACTTACACAGCATCTCACTTGAAAAACTCAACACCGTTTCCATTTCAGGAAAGCAAACAGAAAGCACTTTATCTGATATTTCCTGCAGCAAAGTAATCCGCCGCGCGCGTACATATGCACTGTATCAAAATGTTCGATTGTCAATTGTGGTGTACAGTACACACACACATTCACGAGACGGGAAAGAGTAACATTTGTGCCATGACTTCTCTGACGGTATGCTAAAAAAATACACTCGTGTCGACTGTGATCGTTTCCCAAGTTGTGTTTACATTTGCATAATACAAGCATGATGATAACCACCATTTCCCAGAATTGGAATCTGTATTTCGTATACATGATCAATGGCACCTGATTATGATGCATTTATAAGTGCTCATATGATACGTCACTCTTTTTACGCTTGCACACCACCGAAAAATGACGTGTGTGTCACTCTAGATTCTAGATTCTTGCTGAACGTGTGTACTTTTGTTTGCACGGTTGTATAATAAGGGTGCTAGTTTCATCATTTCACACTTGTGCCAACGTACGGGTCGTTCAGTCGGACACTGACATGATGCGGTTTTAGTTGTTTTGTTATATCTATTCTCAAAATCATCACATTTGTGTATACCACGCATTGAGTATATTGTTAAAAGCAAGTCCTTTATTTTATTATTCAAGTTGGAGCAGTTTATTCAAGTTTTTTACAGATGGGAAAGTAGGCAACAACTTATGAATAGTAGTTCAATGTTCAACCCACACATTTGCAAAAGTCGATGTGTATAGATACTGAGGCTTAACCACTCTCTCTCTCTCCCCGCAGTCTGGCTACCGGTTCAGATACACAAGTGAAATGTAGTACGTGTATCCACATCCACGTAAGCATGAGGACAATAGGAGGAGAGTCAGCAACCATAGAAAATGTAGAGCAACTCGATTGCTTGTCATCTATCCATCCATAGATCCCCAACCCACAATACAATTCTCATCGCACTTCGCTCAACTTTCCCTCCTTTGTCAGAAAAAAGAGAAAGGAGATGGGACGGAGGAGAGAAAGGAAAAGGAGGGTGAGAAACGGATATCTACTTCCATTTCCCTTGAAGACACAAAAGACTCTGCTGACGCTTTCTCTCCTGTACTCAACTACTTCTCCACTTGTGCAGAGTAGACTTGCCAGACGTAGCCGAAATATTCGAGTTGAAATCTGTGTACATCTGTTGCAGAACTTTATACGTTCTCCCGTTCTCCGTTGATATTTCATTCCCGTATTCATTGCGTAATATGGCATTGTTCACAAATGGGTAGGTACGCAGACGTTCTTCACATGTGGACAACGTGCTTGAATATGAAGAGAGGAAGAGTATGAACTTGTCAGTTGTAGTAGAAGAGTTAATTTAGCCGCCGTTACAAAGTCCACACAAGAAATCAAAGATAGGGACAAAGAGACTTTTATGTATCTAAAGTAAGTATATTCTTTCACGCGTTACATAAATACGTAAAGACCATATCATGACAAGTGAAAATAAAAGTATGAAATGGAGAAAGTCAACTAAATATTATGGCAATGCATTTTCTACTTGTATGTTTATACGAATCCTCTATCTTTTCTCTCTTCCTCCATGAGTGCGAGCTCAGAGCTCACAAAGGTTTTGGCAGCTTTTATGTGTATGCATTTCCCACATGGAGAAAGCATCTATACATGCGTTTATTCCATTCAAGTATTTTCAACACAGATATCACATTTCCCAGTTCACTCATGCAAAAAGGATACAGTTTACTTAACACTATCTCTTTAACGCTTTTCAGACTCCTGGATCGCCCCTCGTAACTTTTCGCATTCACTCTTCTCCTCCGCACCATTTTCTCCCTTTCAATGTTTCAATATTCTACCTGTGCCACGCACTCCACTCCGTCCACGTTTATCTTTACTCTCTCTGCTGTAGGCCCTATTTTCACACTCAAAGTGTGAGCCCAGTTCGCAAGAGTCGTACTACGCAACTATCATATCTGATCTTAGGTGCACTTCAACCGAATTCAAAATGATTCAAGTGAGATGAGTCAAGATATACTTTCTCATTTTGATAGAGAGAAAAGGGAGCGTAGCCGAAACTATATAATAATGCGTTTGAGAACGTGCTTAGTACGACATTGGATGAGCGGAGCGAGTAGCTTTCACTTTTAACTCAAGTGACTGACATGAAGCCCATGAAGGAGAGGGGAGAATCAAGTGACTAGAATTGTCTGCCTGTCTGCTTATCCACTTGAATGTAAAAGGTGTAAAAGTGTGAAAATTTGTTACGATATGTATACCTGCACTTCATTGTGAGTTTCACTCTGAGCTTAGAGGAGAGATATAGAAAAAGGCGAATGTGTGTGAAAATCAAATTTAATGCATCCATGTGAATAATTTCACGTTGTGAATACTAGTCTGCACGCATAAATTTCATAATACCTGAGAGGGAGAGAGAGAACGAGCCACGAAAATGGTAAAGACAACTCTTCTGATACGGGAAATGAGTCGAGGGAACGGAGTGGATTTTGAAAAGTGTATTATGCTTTTATCACACTCCAGTGGATTTCCCCCTTGGTTTCTTCATGCTAAATTTAAACATCAGTAATTTCCTCTCGTATCAGATTCCTCTTTCTTTGAGGAGGAAAAAAATGAACTTCAAACAGAAAAGAAGAAGAATGGTAGCCCCCGATGTTCGGTTTTTTTTCATACTTTTTTTCTCTCGCTCTATTCCACTTGTACTCCACTTCCGAAAATTGCCTTTTAAACCACATATTCGTCTTGAAGTCACTCGCCCTAAATGAATTCTGTCTGGGAAAGTCTTGTATCATTTGTAAGAGGCGTCACTAGAATTGTAGCCTGGTTATATCAACAAAGATAAATTACCGGTCTCCAACACAAGTTGACACGAATTAAGCTTATCAGGGAAGTAATCTGTAAAATACCACGTTTCACAAAGGGAAAAACCTATTACACAACTGAGTAAAATCATATTAGCACAATATGCGATATGTTCGTCCTTTGTGTGCAGTGTGCACACTTGAAGAAAAAAAATTATTTTACTATTTTTGGATGTGATAGGTATAGTACGGACGGTCAAAGCCAAAGAAAAATTAGGGGCCGCGTGTTTTTCTGCACTACAATTGTGGACATTCTACAAGAAATTGCCATTAGCTTGATCGAAATCGCTCAAAAAAAGGAGAGAGAAAAAACTAGCATTAAACCTTTCTTTGAAGAAAGGAGAATTTTTTGCTAGCTTAAGTATGCATATATGGAGGAGGAAAAATCTCCAAAAAGTCCAGCTGCGTAACATAATTCATTCATTCGGTCCGTCAGGCTAGTTAGGGGTTTCTTCTTCTCCCTCGCATGCAACTTGTTTGGACAAAGCAAACAAATGAGGAACTCGAGAAAAAAACAAGGAAAGAAATAAAGCTCTGACTCTCTCCGACCAGGAAAGAGTGGAGAAAGGAAAAAATGTGCATATGCCTGTCCGAAGAGAGAAAAGTGTATCGATCTTTATCTTTCAAGAAGACGGAAAAGCACACAAGAAAGAGTTGCCGAGCACAAGCACACACACAATCAAAATATTAGCTTTGATCAAGATGAAATTAAATGAGTTGAGCTTGAATGAGAGAGAGAGAGAGAGAGAGAGCTTTCCGAGACAAAAAAGGAACTTTTGCCGAGTGTGTTTACCGGACTGCAAAATTAATCAGTTTAACCGACCTTGACTACTCCTTGAGTGGGGCATGCAGATTATCTCTATTATAAGACGGAAACTAGAGGTTTATTATAGAACGTGAAGACTCATTTACCTCTTAAGAAAGTTGTGCAAGGAGTAATTTATTTTTTTTGGATTTGGACGAAGACGAAGCGAAGCTCTTTCTTCTCTTGACTACTTCAAGCGTAAACAAAATATATACGCAAACACTCATCGTGTCCTCACTTTAGTTGATACGAGACATAGCGTAATTGAAGTTTCTCTCTCTCTCTCTCCCACCATATCCGATCCGATGTGACAGGAAAATTTGACTGAAATTTGCTCCACTTAGAAAAGTACAAAAGGGGAGTAAAAGTGGAGCGTAGGTAGGTAGCTATTTCAATAAAAACGTCATAAACATTGTAATAATGGTGAAGATATGATTATAGCATGAATTCGTATATAGAATTTGACTATGACGCTCTCTCGTCACTCTGTTTACCTAGTTTCACAGTGACCACCCACGCGTCAACAAAAAGCGGCGGACTGACTTGACGACTGACTAACGTACATTTTTTTGTGCTCTCTCAAGTGCTACTTTTGCTCCTCGTATTCAGTCGAAATTATATTGGCTGGAGGAGTTGTCAACTCTGCCAGTTGAAGCAAATCATTGGACTTGGATCTTTGTTTGAAAGCAATTTTCTCAGATGGAGCTCTCCTATTTACCTTTCTCGTACCAATACCAATAATGTACATACATACATATTTTTTTCGCATTTTGAAACATTTTCCATTTCAACAAAATCTATATTGGAACTGTGAGAGTGGAAAGGAGACGAAGCATATATATCCTGTCTATAAAATTTGATGAAAAACATTCTTTCCGTAAAGTGAAGCACTTTTTTGTTGTCATCCGATCCAATGCCTTTTCACTTGGGAATTCAGTTTTTTTTCTCCTCTGCGAAGAATGTGAATATTTCAATGAAGGTACATACCGAGAATACTTTACGGTTGAGTCGTGAAGTAAACAAACCTACAAACAATATGCGCGTTGGAAAAAGGGAAGCATAAAATGCATATTATTATACAATCTGTCCAAACGACTAGAGTACACACACATTCTTATCAGAAGCTTGTTTGACTTTCTTTTATCATGTCAAATACGACTGTGTGTATGCCCTAGTCTATGTGTCAGTATTGAACTGAACACAGCTCCATTTTCTTGACCTGCTATACACATGCACTCTCTCGTCTCTCGTAAAATGTATAAAATGACATCTTCATACCCAGTTTTAGAGAGGAATACTACATATAACCCACATACAATTTGCTTATCGAACAGAAATATCGTATCGAATCACGTATAGCGGACAAGAAGGAAAATTACGTTGTAGAGTGGAACCACATAGTTTTGAGCCGCCTGTGAACCTCCTCCTCCTCTTCTTGAGTTGACAATCGGAGGATAGGAGAGTTTGTCCTTTTCCCTTCCTATTTTATTCCACCTCGACATGAAGTTTTAGTTTTTTTTGTGGGGAAAGGTTTGCGTCAGGAATGTGTATTATATTTTATCTATGAAGGCACAAGAGACCAATATTCAATTCCCTTTGATCGACCCTTGCTTCCTCCCTTGACTGGCACAAGTTTTCGCTTGGCAAATTTATTCCGTGGTGGTACACGTAGTATATATATTCTCTCTGTACGAAAACTCATATGGAGAAAGAGAAGCACTTTCTCTCCTTTTCTTTTCTCAAATGGACTACATGTCCTCCTATTGCATTCCCTTTCCCTCTCACTTCGCTGTTCTGTGTCGCAGTGGTAGAGCTACATTATGTGGTGTAACTGTCACCGGCCATTTTTATTTAGGTATACAGCGCCCAAAGGTATAACTAACGTGACATGACTATGTCCTACAGCTAACTTTACTGCTTTACAAGAATATAAAAAAATTGGAATGCAACTCAAAAACTCCGGCCAGGAAATGGCTTTCACTTTGATCAGCTCGATCTTCCTCTCTCCTTCTCCGTATATATACACTCTGACTACTACTATTTTTGGCAAATTTATGCACTCCTTGACAATGTAAATTTTTAGAACTATGTGCGAAGCAAATAGTACGATTCTGCACAAAAAAATAAACTTTGTGTGATCTTCTCGCTCTCTCTCTCGCAGTATGTTTCCTTCATTGACCTTTTTATGCATGCCATATGCATACTAAAAGGGAGAGGAAAACAAGAAGACGGAGAAAGAGGCAACGCTTCTGAAGAACGGTTGGTACACATGTATAAATACATATATATGCGCAAGGAAAAAGCTTGTCCCTAGTCATCAAGTTAGCTTTAGACATTTCAAGAAAAAGATACAATTTTGTGACTTGAATGGCACAACATTGTCAAAATAAATAGAAAGTAAACAAATTTCCATCCTTTTAGAAGAGAAGCGCAGAGAGTTTTTTTCCTCAAGCCTCCAACCTAATTCACATTCACAGTCAAATGCTTGTTTTCCTCTTTTCCCATTTCACTTTCTCTCGCTTCGTTCTTCCAGTAGCTGGAATAATCTTCAATCTGAAGGGAACAGAGAGAGAGAGAGAGGAAGAGAAAGAAAGAAAATAAACAGCTTTGCAAATAAGGGCGAAATGAAGGGAAAGTATATAGGTAGTCCTTAAGTGTACAGATGAAGATATACACGTGAGAAGAAGAAGAAGGTGCCTACGAAAAGAAAACACTTTGGAAATGGGGAAAATAATATAAAAACTAAGCTACATAAGATGTAAATGCATATTATAGCTATATTGCATCTATATTCTTTAGAAGTAGATGAATTTTTTGTTATTGTTCCTTGTGTTCCATTCCAGACTCTGTCATATGCTTTCAACTTGTGTTTATGGTTCGTGTAAGGGAGAGAAAGAGAGAGAGAGAAAATCCTGGAAAAAAGTGTTCGTTGCATCTTCGTCTACTCCTACTCGATCAAATCGATGAAAAAAAACAACTGTTTTTCTAACCCAGTTCGATCATTCAATATTTGAAAAACAGCAGCTTTCCCATTTATCATCATCTTTCACAAAAAACGTACGTTGAATTAGCCACCGTGTTGCACTACTGAGACTGAGCAACAACATAACGTGGACGGGCGCGTGATGGAAACCGTTTTCTTCGCCAGTCCGCCCTTCCACCTTCAAGAATCTATCTATTATATATTGGAAGAAAACACGAAGTGTCTGCATGCCTGGAGAAAAAATAGCATGCTTGTTTTTATTCAGTACAATAGCGCATCGTATAGCTTCAACAATGAATATGTGTATTCAACTTGAACTCACAAACTGAACGAAAAAGTGCACAAGGTAGTATTTTTCAACTCATGTTTTTGTGCCCTGGTGCATATATATATTCATACGTAAGTGGAGAGCCCATTCTTGCGTGATTACAAGTAGCCTTTGGACATGCATATTAGAACATTTTGCTGAAAGCAAGATTGGTGGACGAGGTAAAGGACGAAAATAGTCTGGCTTTTCTTATTGAATGTTTTCTATGAAAAGGATTTTTTTGGTATAATGGCGTGTGTGTACTCGTTCGTACTCCAATAACATCGCATAACTCTAGGTCATTATTTTCGTCGTTTGTACCAAAAAAAGCTTCCAGCCTGCACTTAAAGCTTCTGAGAACAAAAAGCAGGACAAACCATATATACGTCATATTGGGCTACACCAAATTTGGACATACAAACAGCTACATATTTTCTCCATTGTTTATTCGCATTTTTTCTCAGGAATTGTTTTCTTGTAAACAAAAAAAGTGTATACAACCCAAGGAAAAATAACATGTTTAACAACGTACGTTTTGCGTTTTGACTAAAGGTACGGCACAGAGTACACATATGAATTCACATGTGTGTACATACCCTTGCCATTTTAATACTAGGATTTTAAGTTTTGACAGAATATGAGACAAGACCAATTTTTCTGCGTGAGTTGTGAACATTTTTTTTGCTCGCATTAACTCAATATTATAGTAAATGGCTCCCGTTTTGTTTACCGGAACGAGAGGGATGGCAATAAGTTCTACATTTTTCTCTCCGTCTCTTCTCTACGGAATGACCAACTATTTTTTTGGCAATATCATCGTGAAAGCATTAATGATATTGTGTAGCATTATACATTTTGGGTATATAAACTCCAAAAAAGGGAAGGAGAGATACAGTGTTCCCCCTCTGAAGTTAGTTATTTTCTCCTCAAATACCCTTCGCCAATAGTTGATTTATTGCGGTTATGAAACTTGTTCAACAACAGGACGAGCATGGGGAAAGTGGAGCTGACACACTAGTCACGGAAAAAATAGGAAGACGCACAAGCTTTTATACACATAGACTGGCATTCTTTGAACCCAAACGAGTTAAGTCCCTCAAATCCTGGTGCCTCTAGACCAAGCTCTCTCGTCTCAAGAAGAAGAGAAGGGAAAAGCGACGTGGTCTTTTTTTCCTTCTTACTTTCACTTCGTCCCAGTAACAGTTACTTACTTTTTTAGGGTGCATACACACACACCGCATTCCCATAACCCATATATGGAGCTATCCATCTTGGTGCATGGCATTGGCAAGCTCTACCTTACTCAACTTTTAAGGTTGCTTATTCTGGCTGTGAGAGCAATTTCCCAATTTTCATCTAAAACACGTTCCTTTTTACTTTCACCATATAAACCCGGACGTACACACACGAGCAATTTTTTTCTTCTTCCATGAACAAGGGAATATAAAGGAAGAAGGGAAAGCGAGAGAGAGAGAGAGAGAGAGAGAGAGAGAGAGAGAGAGTATAAAAGTGAACCATGAAATAAGCCGGTCCGACATTACGTAGTTTTCGACCAGCTGAACGAGGATTTATAACGCATTATATATTCTACATTCATTTTTTATTTTTACCCTACTTTTTTCTACTCCTTCCGTCGCGTTTGCCATTCTCTCTCTACGAGAGCAGAACAAGGCAAGGGTTCATGCCCGTTGCTTCATGTTAGTGTTAAGGTGTGCGCCTCTTTCTTTCTGTCTTCCACTAACTCTCTTCTTCTGCTGGATTTTCCACTTTTACTACAACATAACTGGAGCGTATACACACATCATATATGTACGGAACATAATTTTCGCATAATCCAGATCATCATGTAACAAAGAGAATAAGAGAGTTCATTCATTTCGTTTTTTTGGCATTTCTTTGCAGAACGTCAACTTTAATAATGATAACATTTTTTGTGTACAAGAATATACAGTCCTCCTCTGTGAAGTAGCTGTATATTATGGTGAGGGATATCTCCTCCTTTCAATCTTGATTACGTGAGCCATGTTGTGTTTGCGGAGGAATGTGTGCGAATTTCGTAATAGTGCCATTACTCTGCTGTTTCATCCCCTCAGTATCAATGGGACGAGGCTTGCACAGTCGGTTCTGGTCACTTCTTTCTGCTAAAGCGCCAGTTACTCAAGCAATGCAATGTGGCCAGAACACTGGAGCAGACTGGAAAAAGGACAGCAGAACCCGGAACGAAGAAACTATTTTTTCCACCTATCACTTGCTAACATGCTTTATAGCCGTGAATGAGTAGTGGGATACGATACCGTACCAGACCAAACCATCAAAGCAAGTACGTACATGCATACCACTGACCATTGATGATGGTATGCATAAAATTCATCTACGTAAAATATTTTGTAGGGAGAGAAATTCTTCGTCAGAAAGAAAATATTTTTTTATATGAAAGAGAATGATGGTCCATCCGAGGTAAAAGCAGAGTGTGTGTGAATCAAGTGCAGTGGTTGTAGTGGTCTGCTGTAAAAAAGATGAGAGGAGGAAATTTATATGTATCATCTTATGTTATTGCTCCTATTCTCTAGTCTCGTCGTTGAGTAAGCGAGTCAGTACCCTGCTGAGTTTTACATCGCTCTTTTACCATATTCATGTCTTCATATTAAAGGATTTTAAAGGTTCCCCTGCAATAAGTATATAGCTCGCGGCTGGTGTACATTGTTTACTGATCTATAGGCAAGACAGGACCATTAATTCTGTGACTGTGTTTTTTACTTGTGAAAAACAATATATGTGTGGCACACGCAGACATCTTTATAGGCAGGTTATACACATTTTGTATGTGAAATGAATGCATATATAAATGGTACGCAACTCATCCTCTTTCGGGCCTTGCTTTTATTTTTTTCATGAAATATTCTATATCTCACTCCCTACGGCCAGTCTAAATCCGTGCATTCGAGTTTAAGAGTGAAAATGCTTCCTACCAAAAATTCACAAACAGGGCAACTCTACCCGTCATATTCAATACATAAAAGAATGAAGCACGCAGTGGCACATTTTTATTATTAAATGGTAATATCATGTCTCTCCGAGCACACACACGCTAAACCGTACACACACAAGAAGAAAGATTTTATTCACACTGTACTGTCGTGTGTCAGCTTCATTGCTGAAAAGTAATGTTTTCTCTCCCGTCTATCGCATCCGGCTTTCCTTTTCACTCACTGAGTTGTGTGTATATCTTCTGCACTGGACGAGTTAAGCTGTGTGGAATATAGTGCGGAAGAGCTTGTGCTGACTGTGAGCGCAGAGCATCCAAAAACACACACACACACACAAAACATTAGGAAAAACACACAGTTTGCCTATATGCCTTTGTCCTGAACTGGCTTACCACTAGATCCCTTGAGACCTCCGAAGAGAAAAGCGACCGTAATGGGGAGAGGAGCGACAAAAAGCTTGGGAACTCGCGGAGGAGAAAGCATCCTGTTTTGCATACAGAATTAAGGGAGTATGATCGGAGGAGAGAAAAGTATCCAAGCGCTTTAGCACAAAATGCGCATCTGCATTCGGAATAACTAACAGAGCGTATCGACAAAAATATTGCTCTCCTTTTTAAAGTTGCATTCCACCGACCGATACGCCGATACCACTACTGCGCCCATATACATATTAAATGACTCTCTCTCTCTCTAGCTTATGTACATGTTTTTTTAGCCTAGGTTAGCCTCACACATTTATCAAGTGTCATGGGATGAAGATACGTTGTATATTATTCCTTTCTCAGAGACACATACATTGTTCTATCATTGTCATGTCTTTTTGTGTGCATACGGCCACTGTGTGTTAAACAACACTACTAAATTATTTCTAGAAGCGAACATCATGGATAATTCATGCCTTTCGTAAATCGTGCAAACGCCTCCTTCCTCCTTGCCGCATCATCATTGGTTAGATAACAAAAAAAGCGAAGTAAGTAGCCTCATAGTTTCACTAAACCCACTCACTCAAAATGGATAATGATCCAAGGAAAACTTCTTCTTTTTTTTTAAAAAAAAAGATGAAAAGCGGCTTTGATGATGGAGAATGATAAGGTGCATGTGCACAACTAATGTTGAAAACAGAAGGTAAGAAAAGATACGTCAGAATAGAATATATGCATGGCAAAGGAAGGAATGCAATCAGAGCGGAGAGAGAGAGAGAAGTCTAGTGTAGCACACCATTTGATAAAATATAGCTTGCACTGGCAAGCATGCATAACAAATAACTAGCACAAATTGGGTATGATGCGGGTGAATGCTTTATACCCTCGTCCCATCCTCTTTTTCACACAAGGACCCCAACGAAAAGTTTACAAAAGAGGAATTTTCGCTCCTTCTCTCGTCCTCCTCCTGTAATGAAATGCATCACAGCAAGTTAACATAACGTACTTTCCTCTTGGTTTCCAACCAACATGCATAATTCAACCGGAGAAAGGTTCTTACTCTTTCCATACGAGAAAAGACACTAGTTGTTTGGCTCTCTCTCTCCTTCGCAGGCACACAGAGAGAGAGAGAGATGGGAAAAACAAGAGGGAGAGAAGAGGTGAAATGGTGAAAGTAGCAGTTATGAGATGAAAAATTGCCAGTAGCCTAAACAGCTTCGTTGTCGCTTTTTCTCCACACCACCGTCGTCACACCATCGCCATGCAAAGTAGTTGGAGGAGAGCTAGTCATTGTACGGAGACTTTGGGGGTATAAAACTTCACTGTCACTTTATACAAATCGTACATCCTCTCTCTCTCTCTCTTCTCCTCTTCCACATACGACACACACCACCTTAAAAGGACCTTTTTCCCTGATTCCTTAAGGTGTGTGGGCATGGGCACACACAACACATTTCACTATCTTCAGACCACACATGTATACACACATGGATCTCCCTCAGCATGCATAAAATGTACACATTACACATAAAACTTATAAATCGTACAGAAGAAGAAAAAAACTTTTTTTCCCAACGAAAAAAATACATTATTACGTAAGCACAGTAATATATTGGGGAGCAAGCATAGGTGATTTGTTCACGCATAAGATAGCAAACGAGGGGGAGAAAGGCACATTTCTTTCCCGTTATTGCACAACATTACTCAGTCAAGGAAGGAATAAAGTGCAATGAACATATATAAGTTCATACATACATAATAAGACATAACATGTGTCCTTCACCTAATGGAAGCATGTTTTCTTTACTATACGCATGCATTATTGCCCCCGAAAAACCAGTTCATTCGACATCGGTGGTGTGTTTTTAGCTCGCCTCGTCTTCTTCTTCTTGTGTATACGAAAATAAGTTTTAAAGTAAGAAAAAAAGTAGGGAGAATAAGATTGTTAGACATTTTGGGATGAATGGAGACAAGTGACTTCACTCCCGTTTTTATGGCGAGAGATGCATAAAGCACACTATCGCAGTAGGGACCATCCCATCAGCCCAGGAAAAAAAACGAACTATCTTGTCAGACTAGCCAATAGGATGTTATGCTATATTTGAATTTATGGGAAAGGGTGAAAAACTACTTGGATACTTTATAGGCATATATATATCTTTCGTGTGGAGGGATGCATGCATGAATATGTGTGAAAATAAGACTCTCCTTGGAGAAAAGTGACAAGAGTGAGGAGGCCGTCCGTAGGAAAAAGCAGAAGCAAAACAGCAACGAAAATTTTCAGCATGTTTATCACCCCAGATATATGTATATACATATAATAGGTATATATAGAAGAGAGTATATTGTTTCTTTATGGTTCTCTCATCTGGAGTAAGTAAGTAAGAGGAGAGCCAGGAGCAGCGATTCCATTAGGGTTTATTCATTGGTGATAAATTTCATGCCAGAGAAAGTGACTTGATGCCTGTGAAAGGCCGTTTCCTTTGCAAATGTTTGGTGGTGCCAGCGAAACCAGTGACTTTTTTCCCTTTGTCATTGCTTTATATACACACTTTATACTTGGGTGAGCTCGACTACGACTACTCTCTGTAGGTAAATTTGAGATGGTTGTTTCGTCACGTCCTCCTCATAAACCAGTATCATTTACCCCTGCTGCTGCTCCACATATCATATAAGTAGAAGGAGAGGCGAGTTTTTCTTCTTCTTGTTCTTCTTTCCCTTTGTCGCCTCGACATGAGCCGAGTTACATGATCTCATGAAAGATAAAGCAAAATATCTTCAACAACACCTTTTTACTCTGTGCTCGCTCGTCTAATTCATTTTCCCCTATGATTTCATGTGGTGTACGATGGTTGAATAGAGATATGGTAGGAGACCACTCACTGTACTCACACTCTCCTTCTTCTTCTTCGTGAGGATAACTCAGTTGGACAAACTAGATTTACAAATTGCACACACATGCATACTTATATGTGCTGATAGTTCATGAGTCATGACAGTAGTTCTTCACTTCAGCCAGGATGGCTTCTTTATATGTATGTGTGAAGCAAGGAGTGAACGAGAGATTCCAAAATTCCAAAGTGAATTTCGTGACCTTAGTTGAAATGCTGGTGACTCGTGTCATTAAGCATTTCACTACAGAAATACCTAGATACTAAGCTCCACGTTACGATTTGCATTCCTTTTTCCAGGGGAGAAAAGTGGAGCGCGGGCCCGACTCCCAGACATGTATTATGGATTTCGTTGATGATGTATAGAGCTATTTAAGGAAGATATGGTAAAAAGTTCTTGGAAAAGGACAATTGTCCGCCCGTGTATAGAAGCTATTAACTATTCTTTTCAAAAATAAAAAAATATTCCTGTCGCTCGAAAGTATCCGTAATGTGTCATACAAATTTTCATGGTGGTGACGATTATGGGCTAGACATTCTGAGACTTTTGGAAATATTATGTGTTTACTCCACCCTAAATGTGCAGGGATATCGCAATTTAATGTGAAATATGATGTTCACAATGAGGATACTACTACTCGTGCTCATCGCCTATACGAAATAAAGTGTTGCCATTTATTTCTCTGAATTTTTTATTTGCAATTGAATGATGAACGTGTTCCTGCGAAAAAAGATTTTTTTTCGCAGTTTTCATGAAATTTTCAATTTCAGTGTTATACTTAAAATAGCAAGGATAAAGTGCAAAGAACTCATAATAATAATAATATCCTTTTGCTTCAGGATCATTTTAAGGCTTACGTGTTTCGAGATTTCTTTTTACTTCTTCTCCATTTTAAAATCGCAAAACAATCTTGCTCCTTACACTACTTTCTTCGTCTCACAAGTTCAAAATGCGGAGCGCATTTTTTACTAGCATAATTTAAAGCTCAAGAGTTTCACGGGTTTTTGAAGCATGGAGAAGAGAGCTTCTTACTACGGGCGGGAGAAGAGTGAGTGGAAGAATCAAGAGAAAATTTCCTTACTTCCCCCGTTCGCATATAGTGGAAGAATGTCCCAAGATTGAATCTTTATGACTTTCCTTCCTCAATGCAACACATTTTTATGGAAGCCCATAACTCTCATTTGGCACTTTAGTGGCATGGCACAGCAGTGTAGAAAGGGGAAGAAGAGGAGGAGGGGAATATATAGAAATGGACTTTCTCCATCTTCAGATTTTTTCTTGGCTCCTCTTGTTTAAAAGGAGTTATTGAGAGGAATATACTGTGTAAAGCCCTGCGAGTTTTAGTGGCAAAAGGACTTGCATCTTTCTCTCTCTCCCCCTCTCTCTCCCTCTCTCTCTCCCTCTCTCTCTCCAGGATTACAACATAAAGAATCCAACTGTATCCTGCACTCGAATAACGTATTCAGTACAAAAAATTCTTGTATATTATGTTTCTAATCTATTGTATGAGAGAAGCACTTTTCTTCAAAAAAAAATACTACAACGCTTCATGCTTTACCAAAAAATGTTCATTTGGCAAAGGTAAGAGTTTCAGTAGTAATGACAAGTCTTTCTCCTGGTTTGGGAGGTCTCAAACAGCGTCTTACATTACTAAACACATGTAATTGCTGCACGACATGGGCATGTGCCTACCCAAAAGTATAAAAAAATGCTTTCATTTCCAGTATATGAGTATATGTGCTCACATATATACATACTCTGCGTACCTATACGAATACACATTTTTGTACTTTTTTGTAATTTGTACCCAAACAGAAAGTACGCGTGTAAGAAAAAAAAGGAGTTAAGTGCTGGAGCGCTTTTTCCAGTCTCCTTCTTCTCTGCGGAGCCACATCTCTTTCTCTCCCTGTTTCCAACTTTTTATGCATCTTAAGTCATGTGGAGGGAGCTGAAATGTAGGAAATCCTGTGCAAACGCAGAATTATGACAGTGAGAGAAAGTAGAGTGGATGGTGTAGTCGTGGCAGTGCTAAATTGACCTGTGCAATAAACCTAGTTGAAATAAATGGAAAATTATTTCCCACACGTAGCTACCTTTTTCTTAGTTTCTCGTTCTGGAGAAAGCTAGCTAGAAAGCTACCTATAGAGCCATACATGCACACTGTGCTACGCACAGCACACAAAAGGCAAATGGGGAAAACTCCGTGAATCCTCACAAGTTACTAGATGGGGAACGTAACTTTTGCGTAATGGATGTGTGGAGAGATATCCAATTACATATAGAACATAGATGCATATCTGTGGAACACGTTTACCCTTTTGCAGAGAGCATCACTTACATATTAAGCTTATTATGTTGTAAGTGGGTAGCTTACCAAGTCTACTCTAAATGCATATATGATTTTCCCTGAGAATAGCTTCGTTACTCTAAATTATTGTTCAGCAGCAGCAGTTCAGTTCGCCACTGGAAATTGGTTTTCTCTGTCGGATGTCACAGGAGGAGAGGGAGAAGCTAGTCGGCAATCTACTTCTTCCTCCTCTCCTTCTTCTCTCTCAGCTTTTGTGCATTATTGCAACTGTAACACTATTTCATCCGCTCCACATCTTCTTGAAACTCGAGAGAAATTCTTCGGCAGGACGAGCACGATAGGAGAGTACGTTGGGAACCTTGCTCCACATTTTTCGCTTACAAATTCAACAAACGTATTAACGGCTCATTATGCACAACGAAGTGAGAAGAAGAAGAAGAGAGGATCGAGTAGTTTACTTTGTAGAGTTCTAGCTCTCATTTCATATCCGGTCGAAATCAATCCATGAAGACTTTTTTCCATTGTCTTTCTCCTCATCGAAGGGAGGATTCCTACGTGTGTTCTTGATTTCAAACTGGACTCATCGTCATTGTACTAGGAAGGACCTTTTAAATGCCTCGAAAAGGATCGCTTTAAGATATTTACGTTTTCCGTGCGTCATAAAAAGGGAAAGTTATGCAATTGATATGAAATTGTCGTTCACTAACTGTTGGAAATTGGATCGGTAAATACTAAGAAAATATTAACTAGTTTAAACAATGAAAGTTTGTCATCTCCAAACATACTACGACTCTCTCAAGGAAATGACGGCATTTTGCACATCAAATTACATCAGATTCAATTCACTTGTGTGGGGAAACAAATGTCATACAACTATGCACTGAGCTAGATGATATAATGATGCAGTTCGATGTAAAATAAATCCATCGTCTCCTATTCTGACATACGTCAACTTCTAGCTGCAGCATGACATGTGCAGATTTTTGGAAATGGCAAAATGATCTTTTTAAATTGCATTTGCATTCCCAAATTACATGCACCATACGTACTTGCGTCACTATTTTTGCTAGAAAAAATAAAAAGCAATAACTCCCTTTTGTATTGCTAAATGTGGGTACTCCATTTGAATGGAAATAAAACGAAAAAATGTACAAAAATGTTCACATTATTCCTTCTCCATGGATTGGATGAGAAGTTATATATTCTCGTGACGAGCTTGTTTAGCTTTAGCATAATATGAGGAATTTTTCCGAGAGAAAAACCCCCACTTATATTTCCGATGGGAACAAAAGGGGAATATATAGCTTATAATCCAGCTTATAATATAGGAGGACACGCATTTATGGCGGTAGTGCAATATTAATGTTCATCTATCCAGAATATACTTTTAAAAAGGCATAAACATGCCATATGTACTCGAACAAGAATTTATATGGCTTTTCACATTACGAACGATGCGCGACGACCTGAAACCTGTAAACCTAAAAACCTCTTTGAGAGTATAAAAAGCTATGTATATACATGGATATGTATGTACATGCGGAGTGGAGCTATGGAACGTAAATTGCAATACACAAGGGTTTTTTCCTTCCACCATTCTGAATATTTTAATGTGAGAAGATATTCTGAGGGAAAAGCCCATTACACAAGGAGACGTCATAATACTTACATAACTCAAAACTAAGCATTTCTTTATAGTCGCGTTGAAAAAATACTCGGAATTCTTTCTCTTTTTTTCATTTTCAAACAGTCCATATAATATATCATATCATGATGTATGAGCATTTATGGAAAAAAGGTAACAGCTAGCAAGGGAATCTTCTAGAATAAGTACTCTCATATACTATAATACCACGTATATGTATATATATTTCTCCCACACACATAGAGAGAGAGGACAGGAATTTTCTTTGTGTAGGACACAGCAATTCATTTTTTAAGGGTAGTAGAGCTAAGGAAGCTTTATGCATAAGTAAAGGATGACACCATTAGCTCAACTTTTCTTGGACGATGAATCCGGGCGAGTTGAGTGAAATGGAAGTGGAAAAGATACATACGAAGATGATGCCATGTTTCTCTTCCCCTTGTCTGAACTTAGGCTGAAAAAATTTATTTCGGAGAAGAAAAAGATAATACCACCACACTGCTTTTTTCTTCTATATGGTCCCAGCAATCTTTTCCCTACTTTCTCCTCCGCAGCAGCAACTAATACATAATCTTTGCAGTGGAAAGAGTGGAGTAGCACACGCTGGCTACAAACCTGACCTATATTTCCCTTAATTTGCTACTGCCGCTGCTGCTACAAGCGGAGGTCCAGAGAGGAAGAAAGAAGAAAAAAGTTTTTGGCTTATTCTTTTTTTTTCTTCCAAACTGGCAGATAGCAGCCAGGGCAGATCGTTGCTAGAACCTTATCTATTTTGTATAAAAAATGTTGATGTTGAGCATACATAAAGAAGTGGAGCGTACTTATGCATGCATGCACACTCTATGTCTGTGCACACTTCACTTCACTGCCTTCTCACTCAGAAGGAAGGAAGCTCGTGATGAGAAAAAAAGATCTTCAAGTAAATGGTAATAAGGTAGAAACTTACGTCACATCGACGATGAGGCATTTATGGCACGAGACTGGAGAGTAGACTGGTAAAAAAAATTCTCACTACATTTACAATAATGTGTGGCACAGGTTTCTTCCCCAAACGAGTAGAAGATGGAAAAGCACACTTTAAAATGAAAAGGGAAAAACGGGGAGTGTGTGCGAGGAGTCTTGGCTTCAGCGTCATAAATTTATAACGAAATCTAAGCACTCATTGAAAATTACTCGTGTGTTGACTTGGCCAAGAAAGAAAAAAATCCTATGTGCTTCCATATATTTCGTATCCCGACTTTCTCCGTTATCATTTTTTAACATTTTATCGGCCGCAGAATGAGCGGCTACTTACAGAGAATACTCAAGCGAGACAGAGAAATATATTTTCATATGAAAAGGTTTAAGTTCAAGTCTACTTTTGGGATGTTATACAATCGTTTTAAAATTAGAATTACATGTGAAAAAATAAGTACTGCAAGCATGTCATACATCTACTCCTCCGCTTGAATATTTTATGCTAAATGACTACGCAACCTTGTTGCAAAGTAAATTGCATAATATCTGCATTCGTTTATTTCGTTTATTCCAACGTCTGACGAGGAGGATACCGCCTACGCCCCATGAGTTTGCAGTCTTCATGCATTATTGCGGTGTGGTGATTATTGTGATAATGCAATATCCACTGAATCGCATTTGCATAATACGTAATATCCTATGGAATGAAACAACGTCAATACATAATGGAAAATAGGTGACTAATTTCGATTTACGACATAGAATGGTTTTATATAATCTTTTCCTTCATGAATTCCGCCCCGTCCGTCAATGACTACAACCGTACTACGTAAGTGATCTAAAAACAACAACATGCAACCTCGGACCAGACCATGTGTATGATTTTATAGTAAACATAATACGTAACTAGAATAAAACATCGCCCCATGGGCATAATATGCCACCTTTTGCACTCATACAACTTTAAACCTCAAACTACCTCGTCTATAATTTGCTATTCAAATCCGCGGAAGCTTTTCTGCCCTATGTAAAATAAATTCATTCTACTTTTCTCTTGTGTGTCATTAATACCGACGAGATATATCTTTTATGCCTTATCAGAGCATCAAATCAAACCCACGCTTTTTCCCCGACAAAACTACTATAGTAGTCCTAGTCCTACATTAACAATACATGTGTTGTCGTCTGCCGTCCATGATTTTACACAATGTAACGCTGAATTTTTCCCCGCATCAAACAAATGACAGCAAATTGATAGTGTTTGGAAGCCAGGAAATTGAGTCTTATTAGCGGAACAAGTATTAACCCTAAAGTTACAAATTGGATCAAATTGTTCCTATTCCAAGAAGAAAATCCATACACTCTTCCAACCATTTTATAAAATTGATCATGATCATGTATATACGCATTCGATTTTGCAATTTTTGTCATTAATTCTGTACAGAGTCTCATTGTATGCCATTTCTGGTTTTCTGCGCAAATAAGCACTGAGCCTTATTCATTATTAGCAATAATTTTCCCTTGATTTCTTGTAAACTTTGTATTGTTCTCTTTCTCCGCAAAATCCATATAAGTAGAAATGTACTTGTTCATGTACATTTCCCATGAACGAAAGCTAGCATACTTAATTTTCTCCTTCTTTTCTATGTCGTTCCTCTCTTTAATATTGGAGAGGATAGGGTAAAGCTCCTATGCATGCCATTACATTGTGTGTATGTGTTTTATTCAGAGAACGGTGCAATTTCTAGTGAGAGTGCCGCCGTTGTAATAGCGAGAAAACTCGACTGCATAAACACTGAATAGGCGCGCGTTAAAGGACTTTTTTTTACAAGGTTCCAATTTTCAGCTCATTCAACCATAACCGAATGTTATTATTATTGAAAGAGGGTAGAAGCATGCAAGATGCATGAGGCTTTCATTTAAAAGCCTTTCTTCAAGTATTCATTAATGTTTGAATGTTTACCCAGCAATGAAAGCACTTCTTGCCAACTCCCTCCCAATTCCCTTCTCGTCTCGTTTTTTTCTTCTTCTTCTCGTCCTAAAGCGCTGCAACTTACTACATACTACCACTACACGAGAAGTAGAACATCAATTGACAGAAAATAGGTGGATGTTTGAGGGTCCAAAGTATGTTTTTAACGAAACCATTCATTGTGGAGTACATGGGAAAAGATTCTTATGTTCACACACAATAACAAACTCCCTTCTTCTCAACTAGAAAATAGACGAGAGAAAGTACGTTCGTACTGATATAGAGTATTACACTAGAAGCGGAGAAAATGTGTGTACACCTCCCTTTACAAAAACTCATTTATATACTGGATGCTCTTGTAATGGCGACGTGGCCAATTTTCAGGACCTTTATCTGAGTACAAAAATGTCTATCTTTATACGTATAGCGTAAAACTCTTCAAGTATTACGGAGTCTACGGCAGCTGCACACAAAAGAATTCTCAGCTTGTTTCAAAAGGGTTGCAAATAAGGTCGAGAGAGAGAGAGAGTTTTGTCAAGGAATGTGTGGCAAATGGTTGAAAAAGCGATGTTCACAAAGGAGTATCGGAATAACTTTAGCGAACCAATACTACTACAAAATGACGAAACAAGCTGGACTCCTTTTACTCTTCAGTAAATACGCTAATACGAGCCACCAAAAAACAGAGAAGAAAAACTATTTTCAGCTGCTGAAACGAGTGGTGAGTTGCTACTTAAAGCTTATATGCCCACGGAAAGAAAAAGGAATGGAGAGCATAGGTTCGAGTGAAAAGTAGTTAGAAAACAAAGGGAAGCCAACCGTCCATAATGGGTTTTGAGGTAGTTCAATTTTTTGCCTCATTGACCAGTGGACCACAATAGGCACTTTTGCATGGTTCAATAGCTATTTTCTCTCTCGCTCTCCTTTACTGGGGCGTCTTTACTGTAAAAGGACTCAAGAGGCTATCGTCGTCGTCAGTACTAGTATCATCGTCGAAGCTGCCGATATGTTTGTTGTTAGTTTTACTACTTGTTCTTTATGCCTCCGTACTTACGAAACAAGCCTTCTGCTTTGCTGCTTTTCTTTTTCGAAATTGGCCAAGTAATGCGGTAGACATTGCATTCGAGGTTTTTTGTTGTTGTGCTGCATTGTTAAGTTCATTGATTTTCAAAGACTCTTTTCCCATCCTTTTAACCGTTTCCCCCTTCTGAGTACATATATCTACATGTACATAGAGACATATCTACTTTAGCTATGTCGTTGTTCGTAAAAATAACAAAGTTATATATATAGGCTCAATCCTTGAGCAAATTTAATGCCTGAATTCTTCCCAAAAATGGATATTAGAAATGCATTACGTGCATAAAAGCGGCAATCCTTCTTCGTTACACACGAACCCATGAATTCACTATTGAATGTATCGTCCACATAACCATGATTTTAATTGGCAGGATAGTAGCAACATTAAAAAGATGCCACGCTCCATGAGAAAAACTAATATTTCTTTCCTTGTTTTTAGTTGTTCTTTTCTTCAAGACGCAGTAACAAAAAGTACAAAACATATATGCGCAGTTTGAAAAGGAAAGACGCTATATAAGTATTCATTTCTCAAGCCCAAATTGCATTTCAGCTCAGACTAATGAAAGGAAACGAAGGACAGCTAATGTCAAAGAGGATACCATACACAAATGCACTAAAAGGCGTGTCCAGCAGTGTATCCATCATTGGCTAAATACCATACGGTTCTACTTCTTCTTCTTCCTCCCTCCACCTCGAAGCACAAACAAAAGAAATGGAATCTTGTTGCTCTCCTTTATTATGATACATAATATGTCTTCTCTCCCATTATATTTCTCTCTAGCATAGTATAGACTCTTCTTAGAATACAGTCTAGCAGGACATTTACTGCAGAAATACAATGAGAAACGTCTGAATGAGCTTGAAAAATGGTGGATTATCAAGTGGTCTCCACTCTAATCCATTTTGTTGTAATATCATCCCCTTTTCGCCGTCCGCAGATAAGCGGGGACTACACACAACCGGCACCAGCAACAATGTTTCCTTTTGAGAAAAAATAACTACATTTATGAGATATATGTGTGCAACAAAGGCATCATATCCTCTCACTCTCATCACCACATATATTTTTCTTTCTCCCATGAGCCCCTCGTGCAACGAAAAATCTTGTGGACTTTTCTGTGAAGAATTCAACAGTGGACTCACACTGGTCCTGGTCAGACTTCAAATTCATGAGATGATAATATGTGACAATGAATAGAAATCCCGGACATTCTCTAAGTTTTTTTTCTCAGGAAAAAAAAACTTCCTTCTCTCACTCCACAAATATAATATCAGTGGAGCCACAGTTGAGAAGGCTATTAAAAATCCATAGAGCATCTCTCCCTGGATTGCACGCAGCCATCAGGGAATGAATCTCATAAATCGAAAGCCTTTCCCCCTTTACATTCGTTATGCCACACGGAACTGAAGGTTTAAGATATCGGGAACAACAAGTAACTTTTTTTCCTTCCTTCAGGTCTTGAAAAACTTGCAATTACTTCTAGCAAAAAAATACAGACATATAATACTTATATATCCTGACTGCTTTCTCTTCTCAAAATCCTTCTCACATAATCCGGCTAGCTTTTCTTGAGGAAAGTGAGGAAAAGTAAGTATGGAAAAAATTGGTGAAGAGAAAACTACCGATCATTGATTTTCGTGTTAGTAAGTAGATGCCCATATATAGCTTCAGCTTCTTCATATATGTAGCGCAATGCTAGACTGAGTGGGGGAGAGAGAGAGAACAGTAAAAGTGTTGGCGGTGGTTATGTGTTGTAGTAAACTTTGAGGCAATAAATCAGAATCTGCAAGTAACTCACTATTCAAAGTTGTCAGTGTTCTAGGGCGAACGAGTTGCTTCTCGCCTGTATGGAATGTAGAATTGAAAAAAGTACTTTTTTCCTTCTTTCTTTTGTATATATGGCCCACATATTATGTAGGTATATTTTTTGTCGAAAAGTGAGTCATATTATTTACTTGAAGAGAACAAGTTAACAGCGGAGCTTTTAAAACGCATAAAAAACTTTTTTCTCCCTCAGCTACTTTTGCCAATTGAAACAGCTAACGTTGAGAGAGAGAGAGTTGACTGTTCTTTTGCAAGTGTCAACTCGGTCTTGTCGACTTTTTCTCTCCTTATATTTTCACCCAATTGAGTTACATATACGAATGGAGACATCAATAGGCAATGATATAAGGTAGGTAGGAATTTTTAACAATAATAAAAATGGCACATATACAAAAGCGTACTTCATTCAATATCCGAAATCTCTCTAGCTTTTCCCGTTTCCGACTTCTTATTCCCAAAGTACCACACACACACATACTCTGTTCATGAGTAATAATAGGTATATGTGTTATGAAGAAGTTACAACAGAAAGAAGGAATTCTTTTTGAAAGGTTGGATGTTGGGAAAGAGTAGAGAGGGAGAGAGAGGAACAAAAATCGTAAAAATATTATTCATGCGCGTCCATATGAAACGTGACAAGTTTGTAGTTTTGCTCCTTGGAAAAAGAATAAAATACCACGAAAGCCGCTTTCTCAGCAAATATCTTTCTATGAAGTAAAAACATTTTTCTTCTCGCATTTCCTTCTTTCTTCAGTTCAGAGCTCCTTTTCGCTAGCCAACCAAAGTTTACTACTTTCTCCTTCTCCCGTTTAAACCACACACACAAAATATGTGTGTAAGCTACAAATATGATGTGTTCGTATACAAACAAGGAAGGAACAAAGACTTTTCGCAGGATTTTTAAACAAAAATCATATTACGTAACATTCAGAGAGAGGAAAATAAGGCGAGAAAAAAGTGTCACTTTTCCTCGATAAACGAAGGGTATATAATATATTGTCAGAGGGACATCGGGAAAGAAGAGTCGCTTCAGACGGAAGCAAATTTGAGTGGTGTCACGGAGCAGCACAAGTAGATTTTTTATGGATGAATATTATTGGGCCAGTATTATTAGTTGGCTGTCTTACTCTCTAAAAACTCTTCACATTTTTCTATTGTTACATTACGTTATGGTTCGTACATATATCTAACGCACACACACCAAATAGATATCCATATTTTTTTAAAGGAAACTCTCCGCTTCTTTCTCTTACTTTCTCTACTACTATTTTTTGTCATATGAGATGTGATACACAAAGATATAAGCTTTCACAATGTAACAGATTTCCGAGATATTCGCGTGTAAAACGTTTTGTTCACAGTGATTCTTCCGTCAGCAGAAAGTGGAGAGAGAAAATGTTTATATGACCATGCGTCCAGCTATTCAATCTCCTCGAGTGAAAAGTGCGCTGTAAAGAAAATATATAATACGTACATAAAAGTATATATAAAAATGGCCATCTTTTTTTGAGTGGAACATACGTGTGCTCGCACTATACTCATACTCACTCCACTCTTCTTCAACTAAAAAAAAGTTGTGCTATAGGAGCTCTCATAAAAACATAGCTTGCTGCTTGCTTACGCATGTTGAACTAAAGCTTTAAAAGCGAGTGAAACTTAAGTAAAAGGATCTTTTTTTGTCATAGGATCCCTTTTTCTCCTTATCTCTGATATCTCGTCTCGTATTCGCCCTACTGTCTCTCCCCAGCTACGTGAGTGTCCTTCATTATATACGGACATATCTTATGCCTACGACAGACTATGCTTCTTGACTGCGCTTTTTCCTTTGCTGACATTGAGTTGACGACGATAGGAGAGGAACAAGGATGACACGGAAAGTAATGTATGGCACGATGGAATGGAACATTAGATATTATGTCGTGCACACAAGGATCCCAATATATATAGTACTATCATCCAGCTTTCTCTCTATTTACTTACTCTTGATAGATTGAAACACTATGTGGTTCTCCAGCAGATCACTTTTCTTTTGGAGAACAAGTCGTTTTTAAAAGATATATGTCTCACCATTATTATTACACTGGAAGGAAGGAAGGAAGAAGTGAAAAAATATATATATAAAAAGAGGAGGCTCACTGAAGAGCACACATATTCACAAAAGAGGAAAAACAATATGTGATCCAAAATGTACGGGGAGAAAGTAGGGGAATGAGGTAGTCAGTGGGAAAATATATGGGAGAGCGACACAAGTTGACACATCCTTCAGCTTTCCTCTATGGCAGAGACAAAAAGGTAATTTCACATAAAATCTAAGAGCAATCTTTCGTAATGCAGCTTACTCTATACTAGACTCGCTCAAACTCACAATGTGGAAAGAAGGAGGATGGTAGTAGACATGAATACAACTTTTGAAGAAGAAAGAAAATACAGATAGATGAGAGAGAATAAGCGTACCTGTTATTTTCTACCAAGACCTTTTATATTTACCGTCACTTCCTTTCCAATCCTCTCATACTGTAGTACATATTTACCTAATAGATGAAGTTAGCAAGAGATTCTGAGAGAGAGAAGAGTTTTCACATCAAGAACCTTTCTTCCTGATGATATACATGCATTCCTTATTTCCTTCTCCACATTCTCATAAACTTCCCAGAACCCGTGTTGTAAGTATTCTTTGTGGTGAAAGGTAAATGGAATAGGAAGGGAAGGTTGAGCACATATATAGCTACATTACGACTACATTCATTTCGACAATGCACTCACACAATAAAATCAGAAAATTCTATTGACTCGTTGTCTACCTTAAAAATGGGATCGGATCTGACTGTCTGTGTGTGTTGTTCTTTGTCTCGAGTCTTATTCTTGTCTGTTCTGCTTGAGAAAAAAAGAGGCGAGAGCGCAGAGACGCGTCAAACGAAACGAAGTCGAATCAAGGAATTTCTAAATGGATAAACGTATAAATATAGGATGGGATAGGTATAAAAGTGGAGAAAATTTGATGACATCACAGTATATCATGTACTTCATATTATATGTTCTCGCTACAATAAACAAGGTCGTTTGTATCATCTGTCACTCGACAACAAAGCGGGAGAGGAAGAGTTGAGAGTTAAAAAAAAGTTTGACGACAACGGGAATGGGGAACTTGGGACTAGGAAAAATATCGCTACTAAAAATACACTTGTTCTCCTTTCCCGATAAGCCCAACAATGTTGTCGACAACCTTGATGTTCCACTAGCTCTAGTCAGCTAGAGCTTTTCTCTCTAGGACAAATATAAGAAGATCGTGAGAGTGTTCTATTTTTGGTTTTTTATTGTTTACCAATTTAAGATTACTGTTCACTTTCTCCAACACACAGGAAAAAAAATATCCTGGGATTGGCAGAGTGAAGAGTGGAGAAGTTCGCAGCGAATCAGATCAAGGCAAACGATGTGATGTTTGACTGGTGACTTATGATGGGCATATATGCACAAAGGGAAACGAACATTCAGCTAAATGGAATGTCGAAAAATACTTGGACTCAGCCTCCAAGAGAGCTGACATTGATCTCGAAGTAATATGATGGTTTATTATGTAATAACCAGTCTTACACAGACAACAGTAGTCTTATAGCTCTGATCTGACTTTCGGAAGAAAAAAAATATTTTCTAAAAAAAATATATAAAAGCGAATTTATGTAAGTATGTATGACACATATTTTACTGGAATGGAATTGGGTACGTTTCTAAAAACATAGTAAAACTGCTTTCTTTTTCCTTCGCCACGTCCTTGAATTCTACTCGAATTTTTTTCTCCAAAAAAGAACTGGAAACTGCGAGACTCACGTTATTTAGCGGAATTCATGGCTGCTTTAGTCGACCCTCACCCTTCTTCTACTGAACCACGTATTGTAAAGTAAATGAGCTAGAAATAAACATTCATCCCACATGTTACTCTCACTCTCAAAGAGGGTCTCTTCTTTCTCTTTCTCTCTCTCTCTGAACCAGCATAACAATGCCAGCAGTCAACTGGAAGAGATGAGGAGCTGTAGGAGGTATAAACTAACAAAACGCACTTTGCAGTTGTTTGCTGTAACGAAAGTGCACCTACCTAACATATATACTCTCATTTACTTCACTGTCATACCATAACCATCAACTTATATATAAATCTAATTCTATATAAAAACATCAACTGTTCGATAGACTATTGGGAATATGTGTGTGTATTGTAGCACAAGTGCATTTCACATATTCTTCCGCAGGTTCTCTTGAAACACTTTTTTTTCATCCTTCTTCTTCTTGTGAAGATGATGATGACGAGCATATTATATGATTGCGTCAGCTTCAACAGACAGCCCCAAAAACAACTACAGACAGCCACTATACCTTCATCAAAGGAACATTGAGAAAAGGTTGTTTTCTCCAAAAAGGATGTCTTTCGGAACGTGAGATAAAGTAGACGAATGCATACTGTACTTTTGTACACGGCATATATAGACAACTTCACATTATTTTCCCCCTTGTCTATATATATTTATTATTATATTGGAAACCAAAAAAGCACATTACGTTCCTCTTGCATCATATATGTATATGCACGCTATCAGTTTTCCTTGTCTTGTACTACCGTGATGGAAAAGTAAAAAGGGAGAGAGAGAGAAAATCGATTGGAACCAATTTGAGAATCTTGTTGATTCCATAACGCTACATCAAATCTGATCTTATCAAGTGTGGTAAAAAGGAGGCATCCCACAGTTCACAAGACGTAAACCAATGTGATATTCCAGAGAATAACTATCAAGATGATGAAGACGAAAGGGAAGGACGAACGACGAACTCACACACACAAGACCACAGAAAAAAGAAGCAGCAAGTAAAATGCTGTGAATTACAAACACCAGCCATACCATAGCCAAAAGTGAAGCTGCTCTCACTTAGGTTTTCTCTTCTCTTGACTTGACGCTTCATGCGTATAGAGGATTTAGGCATATGTGTGGTTACCATTCGATGTGGAAATCTCCGTGTGCGAAATATGGTTTTTCTTTCAGCAGAAGGAATCTCTTCATAAAAGTGTATCGACATTGGCGGTGGTGGATAATGCTAAAGTATAAAACTCATACAGACATTAGCAAGCTTCTCTCTGGGGTACTAGCAAAGCTGCTTTTGTGGATGATTTAGAAGAAGAAGAAGGAAAAAAATGAAGGAGCCTTATTTTTTTCTCAGAAAATACATCAAGTAAAAGCAACAGCTTCACAAGCCTCGAGACTATGCTTGAACAACAATATATTCTTATTTTCTTCGCTTCCTCTTAGCTCTCTGCCAACAATCTTGTACTATGAATTGTGGCACACATGAGTTGTGGTGGTGAAAAGGGCCTAGGAGATGCATGTATACTATATTTCCCGTTACTCCCCGCCCCTCCCATTACGCTAGCCTTCGGGAAAAAGAAGAGAAGAAAAAATGAATCCTATTTTTAGTATTAATGTCAGGCTCACCCTCAAGTAGAATTTCGGAAAAAAGGATGACTTCAAGAAAGACTTATTTGCTCAAGGACGCAACACAAATTATGTAACTCTATTGTGTATATAGGCCTTTAATAGGAATATAATATGACATGACCAAAATACCTACGTCATCACACGTCAAAATTCTTTATTTAAGGCAACTCGTTATTTTGACAACTGGAAACCTTGTCAATGCAAATGTCAAAGTTATAAGGGCACGTGGCGGCGTCTGAAAAATCTGACCTATTCGCATTCACGTCACACGTCTGAATCTGTTTATTTTCGGGCTGTGTTTACAAAAACCTTTCGCACGAACGAATAGACTTTTCTCATTTAAATTTCAAGACTTCATCAGGCAACAAGATGAGTTGATACGCCTAACTGCATATTTTATGGTACAACAAGAAGTACGGTGTATTCAATATACACATAAAATGTCATTTCTTCAGCCTTGGCCCATTCCTCGAAAACTCCAAGTTTGTCGAATGTCGAATTACACTTCCAATACACACGACAAGTTTAAAGAAAAAACTTTCCCCTTAACGCTCATCACCCCTTGCACTTTATAAAGTTTTTAATTTTGAACTTTCCCCAAGAGCGTGCATTCGTTACGTAATTGCATATTTAAGTACTGTGGAGCTCGTCGCTCATTTTCTTGTCATTTTTGAAAAGTTTGTAACATTTTAGTTGGAATGGATGGAAACATTGCAACATTCAGTGTGGAACATTTATTGTAATTATTGTACACTACTACTACTACTACTACTAAACAACCAGTGTAAAGGAACTCGTGGACAATAAAGTTTTCTCCAACAAGGTTTTGAAAGAAACAACGACAAATTATTATTTCGTGTGACAAGGATGTCTTCTCACAGTTCTCCCATAGTTTATCCGCTAGTTTCCGAGTGTCATCTGATGGTGTAACTAAATGAATTACGAAAGTAAGGGAATCCCATTAATCCTTTACTCTTTTTTCCACTCTGACACACAGCGCCATGTAGTTTTTGGCTGCGGGATGTACAACTTGTTCTCTTGACTTTCTCTTCACTCCCAACCATCCTACCACATTTAATACAGAAGATTTTCCATATCCGAATGGAAGAGGAAATGGGAAGAGGGTATGTGTAAGTATGTTGCATGGTGTGAGCTTTACAATATCGATTTGATGAGAGTTGTTCGAAGCCGGAAAAACGTGTATATCAACAAGAATATGTGGATAAGACAAGCTGGAGGAAGCGCGCGTGGACGGATGAACGCCATTGATTTATATTATCTTGGGTGTTTGCCAGGCTTACAAAAGTTTGTGTGTGTGCAAACAACGCTCAAGGTAATAATAATGACGACAGGGTAATATTGTATATTGCCACTTTTGCCTCTGGAAATCTACTTCCCACTTTTTGCAGCTCAAGAGAAAATGAAAAGAATGAAGAAAGGAGAAAGAAAGTGTGATGGTAATGACGGTGTAATTTAAGATGGATGATGGGAGCATGCACGCGCGTTACATAAAAGAACTAATATTCCTAATTTGATATGCATACCTGGAGAATGCACACTTCCGGAAAATTATTCCGAAAAAGGAATTTTTTGTCTTCGTGACTTTCCCGTCCATCAAAAAACCTTGTGTCTGTACCTCTCTCTCTCTACTGCAAATTCTTTTTTTGTCTGCCTTTTCATCTTGTAACTCTCATTGCTGTAATCGAATGACTGAACTTTTCTCTCTGCTGAGAGAGAACATTTTCAATTCTTCGACAGCATTACCACTCCTCGTGCAACCACCATCACCGCCGATTTTCCTCTCTGATGTCAAAGTAAAAAAAAAAATTGTGGTGTGGTGGATGAGAGGCGAAAGTATATTATTGGAAAAAAGTCTGCAAATTGAAAGTCAGTTGCAGATGAACCAGAGTTGTGTGGAGCAGGCAGAGCAGAGAGAGAGAGACTCAATAACACACACAGCTTTCATATGCATTTACAAACAAAAAAGAGGACTTTTTTATCCTTTTTTATTTCCGTTTACTTATAACGTGGAATTCAGCAGAGGTATGCGTGATTGTCTGCTCAAGTTCTGCATACCGCATACCATATCACAAATAAAATGGTGAAAAGTAACGACAATGATGGCATAGCAAAAGGGTGGAAAAAGGAGCTCAGAAGGTGATTGAAAATAGAAGAGCATAGTTTGGAGTAGCATCAGGGAAAAAATGAATCCACCTCGAATGCCTTTTTTTACCTTCTTCATGCTTGAAAAGCTATACAAAAAGGAGAAAATGGAATGTAAGGGGCATCAACATAATTTAACAGAGAAGGCAAAAAGTCAGAGTGAGAGAGAGAGAGACTTTCGCTGCTCGTTCGTTGACATCACCAGATACCTTCACTGATAATGTAATATTCTTCCACGAAAAAAGGAAGGAAGAAAAAAAACATATGCGATGTGATGTCTGTTTGAAGATGATGATGATGGCTGGGAAAAAGCCTTCACAGAAAGAGAAAATGTGTATCCATCTTGAGTCTCTTATTTCTCTTCCTTTTTTGACAGTATAGTCGATGTCTACTTTCACCTCCTTCAGCGTCATCATCACAATATAAATAGTAGAGAAAGGGAGAAGCAAAGAGGTGCACATATATGTATGTGTATCGTGTACCTTTCTTGTTGACAATAGGAATGAAAGTTTATAAGGTTGCAAACGAAAAAATAACATAATATACTGTGGACACATACACACGTGGTTGCAACAAGGAGAGTGGTATGTGGACACGTGAGATGTATATATTTTTCACATTTTCTTCTATTCTTCTTCTAATGCAGGGTCAACATCTTCAAATAACTTCGTACTGCCTTGTTATCCTATGCCTATGTTTGGGTGTACAGTTACAGAGAAAAGGGAAGATAACAAATTTTTTTTCGTTGATAAGCACAAGGTCTACAAAAAACATGCTCGTACATGTGTATTACAGCGTACACAACAATACCCTTACTTTTTTTGCCTTCGCTGAAACATTCTGGTTGAACGCACAATCAGTGAAAGCGTGGAAAAAAGTATGTGTATGTGTGTGACTTTAAATGAATTCCAAAGAGTTGTAAAGATTCATGCTCACGTGTAATATCCACACACGCTACTATATGTATGTATATGTTATGCATGCCATCCAGCTTTTTGTTACAACTGCTGCTACATAATATGTACATTGCTTTATTGTTCCCTTTGTGTTCACTAACTCGGGTTGGCGCAAGAACGAAGATTTTTTTGGCCAACTGGAACTGGATGTTTACCAGCAAACCTCAACCACCGTCTACAGCTACTAGCTACAAGGGAAAAGTCGCACACAGAAAAAAACACAGATTTTTACAACTTTCTCCTCTCTCTCTTTACTTCCCCAAGTTTCAAGAGGAATGTTGCATTAAACTTACTATGAAACGTGTACAGTACATACGTATGAAATCCAGACATATAATATGTATATTGTGTAAATGTAAGACTGTTAACGCCTCCAACACAAAGTGAACATGAAGGGACACGCAGTACAACATGTGTCTCTATACACAATATATACCGTTATTGTATATCCACATGAATAAATATTGCAGATACTGCAACGGAGAACCATGTGAGTGAAAAAGTTATATGTTTTATCCATGTAGGCATGTATTTCTTTAGGTTGTGCTTATATTTACACACAACGTGTTATGATCGAATGAAAGCAGTTCCTACGACTGCTGCAAACTCCTTTCTCTTGCGTGGACCGCGTCGTGTGGTGTGAGTACACAGAGAACATTTTGATTCCTGCCCAACTTGTTTTCCTTCCTGTTATCTCAAATTCATTCAATGAATGCTTACACACACACACTTTCAACAGGAACAAATAGTTGCGAAACCTGAAGTTTCGAAGTACAGCAGATTTTGTTTTGTGGAAAATGTTTACCGGAAGCTTGGTTTTTTGTATCATCTTTTATGTAAGGTTAGAATTTCAGACTGTTGTTCTTCCTATTTTTATTCAACTTCCAGTGTTCAGTTAGACACCCATTCGTAATTGAACATTTTTGTTTGTTGAGAATACTCGAAAATTGGTTCCTGATGAAAATAGGGATTTAATTGAAAAATATAAACTTGGAAGTATGGACGTGGACGCAAGTGTATGACTATGAAAATTCAACATAAAACTTATTAAGTTTTCGTGTATGGTTCGTTCATTTGAAAGCAAGATAGATGAGTGTGAAGTTATTTTCGGATCACTTTCACTCTCTCTCTGCCTTTTTCTGCTCGATCAAGCGTTAATTGAGCTTTATTAACTTAATTACGCATTAATGGCTCAAGTAACGATTGCTGCGATGTGAGAGGAATCGGGACTTGAGAGAAATGAGATCGTTATCATTATTCAGGAAACTGATCCATTCTCCAGATCCTTTCAAACTAAGTCCATGAATGTCACCTTTCCCTATTCAATTTCAACTTAACTTTCGGCTCAACTTCCTCTCCCTCGCGCAAAAAAATTGATTCCGTTTGTCATCATGACGGTATTTAATGCTCTACTATTTTTCACACCAGAAACATCAAGAGGGATATTGCAGAGAGAACGTATACGGATGGAAAGGGAAAACTTTCTCTCTTCATCGTTAGTTACTTTTTTTCGAGTTGATATTCTGATCAAAAGTGTTATTGTACAAGATGGAAACAGGAAGATTACTTATACACATACACCGTCTATGCCTGTGCTGCCAAGTTGAGCTTCGAGAGTTCACGGATTTGTTCATGTAGTTGTCTGCCTTCATTCATGCTAGTTTATAAATAAGCTTTGCAAGTTGCGATCAATACAAAGTCAAACAGCAAAAAAAATAAGTGAAATCAAACAAGTAAAAGCGTTACGCATTCACACAAGCTTATAGGTACTTACATGAATACACACATTAACGGGGAGAAAGATCGACAACAACTCTGTTTATTTTTCAGTCTCTCTCACTCTCCCATTTTACGAAAGTGAAAGTCAATCCATCTATTTCCCATTATTTCCAACGGGAGCAGCCTACTTTGCCGTAGTTCTAGTGGCAACTGGCAAGCAGGCAGGCAGACACAATCTCCGTTGAAAAAAAAGTTCAGTTTGGTACAGTGAGCGAATGTGTGTACAACAAGATAAAAGATACAACAGGAAAATGATCTTTTCCATTTCCGTGCGTTTTGCAGGATGAGGGGAATGAGACTTGTTGTATTACACTGGCTTATTTCAAAGTAAATACACTTGTGCCTCAGCTTTAGTGTTATTTTTTCCAGACAACTCATATATTTCTGCCTCTTATCTCAAAAAAGTATCTAAAAAAGTTAACATACACACACCACCACCCTTTTCAATTGAATTTTTCTCGGTCCATTCCAGCCAAGGTTGCTTCTAGAATTCCCCGAAACTTGTTATCGGCTTTTTTTAGAGGGAACTGCACAACATGAAACATGATCAGTTCGAAAAATATAAGTAATTGCTTATATAGACGTCTGAAGTGTGTCACTTTTTTGGAGTGACTAGTAACAGACGCATGACTCGTCAATAAATTTTATCTTTTGGTGTAGCGGGATAACTCTCTTCAGCAAAGAGCAGAGAAAGGAATGCGGACTACATAGATGCCATTTTGGTTTTACATTGCACGAATTGCTGTGACAAAAGCACTTTTCAGCGTGTAAAACTTAAGGGAAATGTGTAAAACAATTTCTGTGGAAAATGACGTGTAGTAGAGAGAAGTACTTGCTACTATATCCTATCTAGAGTACCCTTTTATCATATCGTAGACAAGCCTACTACTTTTACTACACACGTGCACTAATGGCACACAGCTATTTTTTGGTTCTATTACACACGTTCCCAGTCCAGATTCAAAGATGATGGCCACGCGAAAATGGCCCGAAATTACAGATTACAGAAGCCAGAAAAAATGTTCACATTAGATTGAGCACTGAATGGGATTCTCCTCGGAATAAAAAGAACCTGTCAGGAAAAGAACCATATAATAAGATTTTCCGGTACACATCAACAACAGGAGTCAAAGCTAAAAACAATGCATTCATATGGATTAGATTCTTATAAAACAGAGACAAGCAAAACTCCACAAGCACAAAACCATACAGCAAATCTCTCTTCTCCAGTCGCGCAAAAAAAGTCGTCGTTCGTTTCGTACAGTCAAAGAAGCAGTGTGACCCAAAAAGTAGGATATTGAAACGTTAAAGGAGAGTGGAAATCCAGGGCCCGAATGCGAAATGGAGCCATTTCAACAGTAAATGGGAGATTGAATCGATGGAAACTTGCACTAGCCTTCCCACACTCATACATTTCAGTGTGTCTGTAACTGCTTCTGTCTACGGTCGTTTAGGAATGGCGCAACATACACATACACACACTCTCTCTGTCTTTCTTCCAAGTACGTATATCTGCATCCGAAAACCAAAAATAGAACGAGAGGATACAGGCCATTGCTTTGATTTCTTCAGTTGGATGCTGTGGGGATGGAGGCTTTCTTCCAGTTATTATCATTATTATTCGGAAGACTTACTCCACTGTGCCCAAACCATGTCTCTGCTTTCCCTTTCTCTCTCTCTCTCTCTGCTGAAAAAGACTGGCCAAAAGCTTTATTTAGTTTTCCAGAGAGATGAAAATTTTCAACTCGCAGAGGGAAACGGAAGTAAGACATGCCTGCGGATATATATTTTCCTTCGTTTGTGGGATAGCTTAAATAGGCACACCACAAATACAATATCAAATTGTGTATCATTCCACCGAGCACTAAATAAAGCTCTTCGCCAAACCAAAAAACTTTTCATATGTCAGCGAGCAGGCCATCTATTCACCTACATTACTTACATACAGTCGCCCACCAAATGTTAGTTCCCTACTGGCGTCGAAGTACTTCAAGTGTTGCGGTGTAAAATAGTTTGCGTTGGTTGTCCTCTTGCAACTTGATTCTGATACAACGTTTTGTTGGCTTTCTTATGACGTTTAAAGTTTTCAAAATTTCAGTTATT